>JAQIFP010000029.1:7924-51190 GCA_030141585.1 Ophryocystis elektroscirrha
TCGAAATTATTTTTGAATTGTTGATTCCTTAGTTTAAATTGATTCTAAACTTGTTTTGGTAAAATTATAAATAATACAACAAATCTTTTTTCAATTCCAAGAAAATTTTCTTTAAATTTAACTTCTGAAGAATAATACTTGAATATTTTGAATTACCGTGATTAAATATTGTATTAAGGTGATTCAAAGATTTACACATACTGTTTAGTGAAACAGCAGCTTGTTCAACATCATTTGTTGAGTCATATTTTATTATTAATTTGTACATCTAAAATCTATCAAGACTTTGCTTCTATTACCGTAAAAAGTTCTTTTATAAAAATTATACATTTATCATAATACTCAAATTCACGTATAATATCTGAAGTAGAAACCTCAAATTTTTTTATGTCCTAAGCATACGTTGAAATCAAAATTTATACCAAATTTCTTAACGTGTTGATATTATTTTCTATATTATTTATATCTTTGATTAAATAATTAATGGCGGTTTCATTGTTCAAATATTTATTTGCGGATTTATCCAAAAATTCTAATATTTTTTTTTCACAATTGTCAATAGAAGTTTTAATGCTCTAAACAGATAACATAAATGAGCGAAATCTGAATATTACTATAAGGTTTTCATTAAGGAAGTCGAAAGAAGTATTCATCTAAAAGGTTTGACACATACTTAAAAAAAAAGAATAATTCTTATTCACATACTAACTAAAAAAAAACTAAGATTTTAATGGATCAAGGTAAGATTTTAAATTTTTAGGATACGGGGTAAAAACATATTTTCACTATCAGTTAAGGATTCATTAGATTCAAAAGAGGTTTGCTGTTGAGTAGATTGATCAGTCAAGCTTTCATCGTCCGCAGAATTTGTCAGTTTTTGCAAAGGCTAAAAAAATTTCTTTCGTTCTTTTTTTACTTTATTTTTTCTTTGATTTTTAGCGGCCTTAATATTTTGAATTTTTTCACACTTAGACCTTCGAATACGTTCTACTACAGCTAGAGTAGTGGCAACTCCATCCCACACAGTGTGGTGTCTTCCCCAAAAACATAGATCGTCATTTTTTAATGCATAATGGAAAAATATCGCAATTGAATCTTGTAAAAAACTAGGACGATTGGAATTATGCTCTCCTTCAACCAAAATAAAGTTCTATAATATAGGTATTTATACAATTATAAATCACCTTGTCTCCTGGGTATATATCGTGTAACTCTCGACAATGATGTGGTCTTATAAATGTGTCATTTTTTGCCGCAACAAATAACGCTGGTGTAAAACTTCTTTTACAATGCTGAATAGGTTGTAAGCGATCAATGTCAAACTTTAAAATAATGAATTATTTCCTTAAATACCTTAGCACGTGTTTGAACTGCATTTTTTACGACGTTTAACGCAGCGTTTACGAATATTCTCGGGACTTTCCAGCCAATGAAATCTGAGGCTAATTCCTCGGCTAATTTTCTAAGCAAAATACTAACCATAAATTATTTTTAAAACCTCAGTGATGTAAAAGGGGAGTCGACAACAATAGCTGCTATTGAAGGGTCGATATCAGCATACATGCAAGCAGTAACAGCACCCATCGATCTCCCCCAAATACCGATAGTTGAAATTCTTCCCAAATCTCGTAGATGGTCAACCACCTATAAAAAAGAATTACTTTTACAAAATGCTAACTATCTTCACATCCTTTCTTTCGTGCCAACCCAAGCTCACATATTCACCTGGTAAATTATATATAACATTTTACAAAATATATGACTTTGTTTATGTATATGTACATATGTACTTCTTAGTTATTTGTAAATATAAAGTAAGCCATTCATGAAAGCTTTTAAATCTATAGCAAGAGTTAGCCAATCTCATTAAAACTGTAAAAAATCTGAGCTATATTTACAAATCAAAATATAAATGACACATTAATGATAAATTTATGCTTTTTTGAGATAATTATGTTTTTACATAAAGTTACCATCAGACAAGCCACACCCAGTGAAATCGAAACAAAACACAGATATCTTTTCAGGTAATAAAGAACGGATGCAACCACAATTTATTGCCTCCAAGCGTGATGAGCAATTTCCATGCAGATATATTACACAGGGATACGGTTTCGATAAATAATTTCCTTGCCTATATAATTTATCCAGCTTATTATAAACTTGCAAAATTAAATTTAGATATTTATAATCTTTGTTGGCATACATAGAATCATTGTTACTCATATAATTTATAAAAGATCAAGTATTATACAGAATTTATTAAACAATCTAGTTTTCAGCTTTCTAAATTGACTTCTAGTTATATAATCCAAAAACTTTTAATTGATTTAATTTTTCCATGAAATTAAGTCAATTTATAACTTAAATCATATGTTATGTGAAGTTTTAAGTAGATAGTCTTAAAAACATTATATGTAATTATTGCATTCAACAACCGTGAAAAGTATTTTATAAAAATCAAGAATATAAATTTATAGTTGCTTACTTATCAACAGGTTCAAAATGACTGCATTGTATATATAAACCACGCTGGTTCTTCAGTGTGAAATCTATTATACTAAAAACTTTATTATAAATAATTACCTCTTCGTTTAAAACGATTTCCACCAAATTGAAAATCTGGGGGACCCAAATCTGCTATCTAGAAAATTTTAGCTTCTATAAATTATACGCTGTAATTATCTCGAGGAGGACGAATTATAGCTTTCCACATATCTTGATATAATTCACTAGCCTAAAAATCTTTATACTCGGAAAATTACTTTAAATAATACACCCATTTCATAAAAATTAAAATTAGTTGTGGGGTTAAATAAAAAAAAAAAAATTTATTTTTTACAATTTAAATCATTGATTAACATAATTTACAGGTATATTAAACAAATCAAAAATATTTAAAAATTAGATATCATTGTTAAAATACAATGAGTTTAATTAACAAAAAAATACTATTAAAACAAACTAAAAAAAAATAATTTATAGTGAACTTATGTGTTTTTTATCAAGCCTAATCTCTTCCAAAAATTGCTTATGCGATTTGGCGACATACCCATCATATTGGGTATGTTTAAGTTTTCTGGGTGTATCTTGGTAATATATGTATAGCTTGTACCACCAACGCGAGTTGAAAATAAATATTGGTATTTATCTTTGTTATCTAATCTTAGACCAAAGTTTAGATTTGAAAATGGTCTTGATACATCAACTACTGCTTGCGGGAGTCCGAATTGTGTCAAACCGGCTCCAATCGTGACGAATGCTATATTTCGTTTCCCCATTCCAACTCCCACAAAAACTTCCCTGGAGGATGGATCTGGTAAATTGGATTCAAGTGAAATCTCGAACTGCCGATTGTTGGTTATATCTCCGAAAGCTGTACTGAGTATGTTAATGCGTTCTTGAAAATTTTTTTCAGCTCTAATAGAAAATCTCTTAAAATTTATAGAAAAATAATATTGAGACTCAGGTATATCTATTCCCCCAGCTACACTAATTATATTGCCATATGTTACTGCATATTCGGTTGCATATAGTTCGGGATCTGGATATATACGGTCATCGAAATCGTGTCTAAAAGCGATTTCTGTATTTCTGATGCGAATCCTCATACCATAATCCCTCGCCATTAAATCCGTGTAAACTCCAAGTGTAAAATTAGTGGTTCCTAAAATATCCACTGATACTCCTCGAGAACGTTTGTTGATGTCTACATAAGCACCTATATTATTTCGAATAATTCCTATTGCAACTTCTTGCGACTGCAGCATAGAATATTCGCTCATAATGAAATTGTCCCAACTAAACTCTACGGCTTGCTGTCTTTCAATAATATTGTTCATTATTGAAAAGCCAAATTTGTCATTATTTACAGAAACCATAGTTTCCATAGGAATAGGGGCAACTACCCAATTAACTCTCCAATTTCGGTGAATTATTTCATTACCTACCATATCAAACCATTTTGGCACTTCTGGAACTTTCATTTTGGGAAATAAATAGTTTAAAAATCGGTTTGACTGCTTTGGCACTTTTTTGCCAAAATCTATGTAATTTTCCAAGAGTACTAAAGGGTTTAAAAGCTCTAGCAATGAGTGATTTGTGTTATTTATTAAATCCTCAACACTTTTTTCTTTGTATTTTCTATACAGCGATGCCGGAGGTACACTGCTATTAGATGCAGAAACAAAATTTGATTCAAGAGTATTTGAAGAAATTGGTCCTGACATCAAAGGCAGATGATTAATGGGTGGTATTGCTTCTGACATACTTCGAAAAAAAGGTTTAAGCTTTGAAATTATTCCTTTATGATCTTTACTATACAGCTGGTTTTTATTATTAACGCTATAACTGCTATGATATTTTCGTTTATGAGGCTCTCTGTAGATATTGCTGTTGCTTTTTGTTAATATATTTGAATAAGTATTTTGAAAATTATATTCAGGTTTTTCTTTAACTCCAAAATCTATTTTTGAACCTTCTTTTTTCTTTTTGGGTCCTAGAAATGTAACTTTTCCGTTGATTAGCCCAACAGAATTTGCAACGACTTTTTCATGTAAGTTTTCCATCTCACTATCTTTGTTATTATTCACGTTGTTTTTGTTATAATTTTGTGCACTAGATAATTCAGCTTTTCGAAATTTAAAGTTATCAGAATTTTGAGAAAGAATTGTTTTGTTTCTAGTTATCTTAGAAGAAGAAGAAGAAGAAGAATTACTTTCCATTTTAATATCTTTTATTGGTATTAATGAAGAGGATATTAATGGATCAGGTTTAGGATGATTCATAGAGTTATGAAAGATAGACTCGGAATCTTCGTAATCGAATGCTTTTTTAATGGAGAAAGGTAAGGTCTGGGCTTTTTTTTGAATAGATTGCGATATCGAAAACACTAATGAATCTAATTCTGAGTGTTCAAGTAATATTCTTGTTTTGAAACGGGGTCTTAAAGTTCCTACAGATGTTGTTTTATACTTCAATGGAGGAGCGTTAGTGGGAGCTGGACTTCTCAATAAAGTATTTGCTTCATCTAATATATCATTAACATAAGGCCGGTATTGAGGAGTCACTGGAAGATCTTTATATCCCTGTATTAGACACATAACGACTTTTATATTTTATTATTATACAATATTTTTAAAAGAGCTTCTGTGGTGTATTAGAATTACCATTTGTGAACATTATTTATGCATCATTTATAAATCATTATTTAAAAGATACATTGAATTATTCGATAATATTTTTTGTGTAACATTTAATAATTTAGAAATGATTATGTAATGAAATCACCAATAAGTATTACTATTTCATACTTGCAATATAAAACTAAAGGTTTTACTCATAATAATGATAGTATAAAGGACATACATAAAAAACAATGAGCGTTTTTATGACGTTTAACATTAATTACATAATTGGAAAAAGTATATATTTCTTTTATAGCAGAACGTTCCCAAATTATATATATATATATATATATATATATATATATATTCATACATTGGTTAATTACGTTTAAAGTACATCAAAAATTTAGATTATTGAGATAATCTATCAAGTTAAGTCACGTAATTGTACTGATAAAACTTTAATTACTGCTAATATCAAAAATTACTTCTTTAGAGACATAATTAGCATTTTCATTGCCTAGATCAACCAAGCTTTTTTCAAAAAAATTGAAATCTCCCCATCTAGTGCGGCGCTGGTTTATTTGTTCACTAAAAATAGGAGTATATAGAGGATATGGTTTGGGTGTTGTGAAAGGTCTGCCTATTAACTGACCATTGAGACTTTGATATTGGAGGTATATATAAAAAATATACTTTGTGTATTTTCTCATAGGAAAATAAATTACCGCGTTAATGTACAGAGAAACATACTATTTTGCAGTTTATAAAATTTGTAGATATAGACATGTCTAAACGTTGTAATAAATTAGAATAATGAACAAAAAATAACTTATTTTATCTATAGAATTTTTTATATTGTAAGAAAGGTATATTACCAATAAAATCGTGTTTAGTAGAAGTTTTAACAAAGAGTTATCACTTAATACAATATTTTCTACATATAACAACCAATTATCACATATTATCGTTCTAAATTTACACGATAAAAATTAATTATGAGTGTAATTAAAAATTAGTTATTTAAATTTTGAATTTTATTTTTTTGTACAGTCCAATACAGTATGTAATATATATACATATATATATGTAGTTATATATACTATGGAATGATTAAAAATATTGAAATAATTACCGCTTTTTGTAAATTACAAAAGCAATGGGAATCAAACACATATTGGATTCTACGTCACCAATTAATCGCAAGCTGTACAGATAAAAGTCAAGCGGAAATAGGTAAAAAGTAATTCAGATTCAAAAGTTTTAGATCTAGACACTCTTTTAGCTGCTCACGAATTTATTCAAATACCTTTGCCTCTCCCTCACAATGAAAAATTGATATATGATTCGGAAGATTTAAAAGTTTTATTTAGGTAGCATCAAAAAAAATTTATGTATATATATGTAAACAAATATATTTAGCCGTTTCAATTCATGGTAATTTTCAAAAAACTTTGAAATTTACACAAATTTATTTGAAAATTTTATAAGATTAAATTTATAATATAGTTGTTTCATATAACTCAAAAATAATTGTGATATACGTAGACTATTTTGAAACATGAACGTAAATCTGTACAGTTCTTAATCTATATTTAGGCATTATTTTTCAGATTTTTCTGAGAAATTACTCCAACCATTAATAAATTGGTATATTCAAAAAATACCAGTTCATGGTATAGTGCAGGAGGTACTAATTTAACATATAAATATATATATGCAAGGCCAGTTTAAAAATGGAATTCAAGAAGTTAGCTCAAACTGAATTAGGAGATATTTTGCAAAAAATAACTAATTCGGAACAAACGGGAATACCTATAGAACAACAAGTTCTTAAATTATATTTACAGCAAGGATTTCTCAGAAAACATATAAATGGAGAAAATTTTTCACGTAGTTTGCCTCAAACAGGCCAATTCGTTCGTCAATTAACTCGTAAACGACAAGTACTCATTCAATATCTTAAGAGGTTAGATTTTGTATTTTAGGATATTTTGTATAATTATCAGACATTATTCCATATTTCACATTAAATATAAATCAATATATTTAGATAATGTATTAATGTTCAATTTAAGCTTTATGAATAGTTTTTTTGAATGCTGGAATAAACGGCACTCAATTGAATGATTCAATTTACACTTAAATTAACTTAAATTATCTTGATAATGTATTTTTTTCAAATAATTTGTATATAAGTGAAAATAAAAACTTTTATTGTAGAAAAAAAGAATCTCAGTTGAAAGACGTTATGTACACTTTAAAAAACGATAAAAGCAGTAATATATCAGCTGAGTTTTTGTTACTTGATGTTTTGCCTTTAGGGATTGTTCAACAAATGTAATTTTTGCTTAGACACATAAACGAAAATAATTATTCAAAACTTATTTTTTGCATTTTAGAGAAGGACCAAGTGGAACATTAATTACAATTATTGCTCCATAAAGTTAGCGTTTCAAATTCAACCATTTAGAATTCTCTAACAATTTCTCGAGTCTAGAATATTCTTCTCTGAGCCATGCATTTTCATATTTTAAGCGACTAATTTCATCAACCTGCAAATTAAAATGCAGCTGTAATGTCAATAACTGTTGTATTTTTTCATTAAGCTTTTCCTTTAAATCAGCAACAGATTCAGTTTTTTCGTTGCACTTTAACAAACCCAATAAATCCTGAACTTTAGAGTTCATAGTTAAGCTATAATTTCTGGTTTTCTCACTAGAAAAATTAGGAGGTTTAATTGTATCATAGATTGAATTCGAAGTTGGCTCAAGCTCGGGAATGTTAAAAAAATTTAAATTGTTGAAGTCATCATTCTGTCAATTTAGTAGTAAAAAAATAAAGATTTATATTGTTCAGCATTCAAATAGTTTGATAAAACTGAAAAAATCTAACTATATACACATCAAGAAATTGGATATACTAAAATTTATTTTACTATATATATATGTTACTAATTAATTATAATTATGCTTGATAGTATAATACTAATAATAATAATTATTACATAGGCATTCATTTTCACATAATCGTGATAATTAATAATACCATTCAATAAACTTGATGATAAATAACGCTTAGATGTAACGTTAGGTTATATGATTGATTTTAATACAAATATAAACGAATGTGTAACTTTTATAGAAATAAATAATATCTTGCATATGTAAATTATATCACAAAACATTATTTTGCCTAAAGTTTGCACAAATTTATGGAGAGCAAACGATATTTATAAATTAAAACATTACCATTTGCTCTATTGATTTGAGGTCGTCAATATATAAAGGTTGCAAAACCATTTCATGTTTGGCCTCGTCTACAGACTGTCTCCAAAAAAGAAAAACATCTCCTGACATGACGCGGTCAATATTTGCAAATTTATATCTAAATAGATCAAAGTAAAACTTGGCCCGTTCATTTATCAAATTATTATTAATTGAGGATTTTTCATAAAAAAATAGACATACATTATCAGATAAACACTCATTGAACGTTGGGACGGGAGTAATAGTGTTCCAGTTTCTATTCCCTGTTAAATTAGTAAACTCATTTTGAAGTAATATGGGAATATAATGTGCGGCATCACAACTTATTGTAAACGAGTTTAGTTGCACTGTGCGCTCTTTGATAGGTGAACTTAGTTGCGCTGGGATTAATAAGTAGGATAGAGTTACACATTTATTCATATCACTCATGTCATTCCGTTCACCTGTATTATAGCTATTTTTAGATTTATAAATATACTTTTTAAGTTAAATTTTATTTTGTATTACTTTTAACTGTTTCCAATTTTTCAATAAATTGCATATACATGAGTGATTAAGTAACTATATGATTAAATACCGAACAAGTATACTATATATTTATGAAAAGAATTAGTGAAACAATTACAAGAATTAATCAAATATATTTAGTATACAGGAGAATTTGTTGAAAAGATGTATATGGATGGTGCATTAACAATTACATAAAGCAACAGTCAAATAATGAAACTTTGAGTCATTATAATAATTATATATTGCTCAAATAAACAACTCAATACATTTTTTTTTAGAAAATCTGCATAGTTATATCTATTTAAGAATCATATATTATGTAATTTAAAAATTAAATATTAACTGTTTAATAACTATAAAATTAACTAAAGAGAATTAAGGGTTTTTTATTATATAATTTGCATATTAATAAATGAATGTATACATTTGATTTCAATTTTCGTAAATTTTGTTTACAGTTATTCTGTACAGTATTATAAAATAATAATTCCGTAACTTATTTTGAAAATGGGTATAATTCTATAATTCACACATTATTTCATTAAATCATTTGCTGAGTATCAGAACAATCGATTTTGATAGTAAGAAAATGTATGAATAACCTATTTCTCAAACGCATGTATATACGTAATTATTTTTCAAAATAGCATTTATTGAATATTCCGATCTGACTTATTATAATTTATGTCTTTTCTATATTGTATCACGATGCTGAAAAATTTGATTATTGAGATTATTGTACAACAAGAAAGCTTTATATTTTGTTACAATATATATTTTTATATCGAAAACAATTTTATTCGTCAAATAGATAATTAAAGCATAATATTAACAAACATCTACTCAGTTTATTTACAAGTCCAAGAATGCTTAGTGTTTGTAAATTATATTTACCTAAATTTATGCAAAATAATTATAACTGCATATTTGTAATCTAAAAAAAAACCATTTTACAAAATAAAAACTGAGCACTTCCTTGGTAATAAATTTAACAGTTAAATTCGTATATATTAAATGCCACAAGAATAACAATAATTGCATAGGTAAATATTTAGAAAATTAATAAGTAATAAGAACTACTATATAGGCTTGTGACCTGTAAATTAAAATAATGGTGCAAACGCCATTGGTATTTGATACAGCTCATGGAGGTGCCATACATGACGCTCAACTAGATTTTTATGGACGTATTTTAGCTACGGCTTCTTCAGATGGTTCAATACGCTTGTGGTCAGTTTCTGAAGAAAACCCTCTATTCATAGCGGAATTAAAAGGACATCAAGGGCCTGTGTGGCAGTTGTCTTGGTCTCATCCGAAATATCAGAATTTATTAGCAAGCTGTTCATACGACCATAATGTATATATATGGAAGGAGACGGATACACAAGTTTGGTCTATTATCCATGCGTAAAATTTTACATAATATATGACCAAAATAGCAATGAACATGATTCATCTGTCAACAGCGTTTCTTTTAGTCCAGAGGAATACGGCCTTAATGTTGCCGCTGCTTCATCAGATGGCACAGTATCTATTATAACTTATCACGTGGATTCGGCGTCCTGGTCACGTAAAGTTAGTGTATTTGTATATTTAACTAATATCACTATATTATATATGATTATATATAACTACGTATAAGATAAGCCAGATATAAATTTACAAATTTTATAGAACTATTTTATTTTGGTTCTATAAAATAAACGATCATTCCTAATCTCTAAATGCATTCAACTAAATTTGCAATCATTAATATATTATTTCATTGTTGTAGTTTTGATATTCATATAAAATTTATATAATTTATTTTAAAGTATTACAAAAAAATTGAAATAATGTAAATTATTGTAAAATTAGTTTATATCCCGAAAAATTTTGTTTCTGTTAATATTAATAAATAGACTGAAATCAGATTATTCAAGCGCATACATCTGGAGTTTTAGCTGTCAGTTGGAGTAGCTGCAGCAACTTTGCAAATGTAAACTTGTTATGGGTTTGATCATAATTAAACAGAAAAATGTACTTCTCCAACCTCAAAAAAGAATCGTAACAGGAGGGTGTGATAATCAAGTATATCAGGAAAATAAAAACATAATTAACAGGTTCGCGTTTGGATGTATGTTGATTCCACAGAGGAATGGGTGCTCTCTTATCATATGAACTGCGATAATTTACATACACGATGGATAAGAGATGTTGCATGGAATCCTGTTGTCCAGTCCTTTCACACAATAGCTTCTTGTTCAGAAGACGGAGTAGTTGTAATTTGGAAGGTATACAAACAAAATAGATTAAATGAATAAACTTTGAATAAGATTTTACTGATTGTTTCTTGATATAATATTGAATTGGATTTATTATGTTATGTTTATGTGTAATATTGTGTAATTATATTTATTACTAGAAAAAGTTTATTAATGTCATAGAATACATGAAATCATTTAAATTTAATGTAAGCAAAATATAATTTTATGTATAACTAAAATTGATATTGCTTTTAACTTTATATTAAACTATTTATGTAAACGTTAATATATATTTAAAACATTAACAGTTTATATCAATAAAACTTTATGATTTCTAGGAAACTGACAACCAACATTGGAAAAGTAAACAAGTCATCTCAATCAAACAAAAAGTTTGGAGGGTTTCATGGTCAGTGACTGGAGCTATCCTTGCTGTATCTTACGGCGTGCATGGTGTTAATTTCTATAAAGAAAACATTGATGGAGTGTAAGTTATTGATAATATATTATAAAAAAGTAGCTTTCATTAATGTAAACATAGATATTTTGTGAAATAAAGTGTTATTTACTGCTTAATATTTATTTATTGCTATTCGTATATTATTGAAATATTATATCACATTTGCATTATTGTTCTTATTTCTATTATTAGTCGTTAAACTTGTGCCTGAATTAAATTGCGCATTGATTTATTGATTATAAATAAAAGTTATTACATTATTATTTTTATTATTACGCTATGGTATTTTCTTAGCTAATCAACATTTTCACCAAAAATAAATATATGTGTATTTGTTGATAGATGGGAACTAATCCAAAGTCCAGAAACTCAGAGTTTTGAAGCTGCAGCAAAAGGCTACGATTTTGAACAAGCAGAAACAACTGAAGTCAAAAGTTAATCTTTTTTATAGCTATCAGTTGATATGAAAAACAAATTTTATTGGATTAAATCGTTAATAGGAAAATAAATTCATATAATTATTAAAGAACGACCAGCATTCATAGACTTCAAATAATAACTGAAAATTACATTAACTGTACATTTACACTCACTATATAAAATCTGCATATAAGAGCAACTGAATACCCTGGAAAAATAAAACAGCCCAACCTGTGGTGAAATAACACAAATTATTAATATGTATTATTTTAATCTAAAATTTTTATCAGTCGGTATATATGTACAATATAAATAAATTATTCAAACATAAAGATAAATTTATGCCAAAAACTGTAATTTTGACGAGGTGTGATAACAGCTTAAACGTATTTCACAAAATACTTGTAAATGTCTATATGTTATTTGAATTATATAAATACTATATTCTAGCTAAAAAATTTCTCTTAATATCAAATCAAACATAAATATATCAATTGATTACCCGCAAAATTGTAACTACTGGGGTCCATTGTTAACTCAGTGTAAGAATAAGCCCAGAATATTATAGAGAATAACTTACTAGCAGCCATACACGCAAGGAAATGGCTCGTTAATGCCTCTACTTCCCCACCTAGTTTTCCCTGAAGTGAAGATTTGTAAAAAGTGCTAAAATACCATCATAAACAGTTGCGGAACCATAGAATATGTTTCCAAGTAAAGTGCAAACGCCCAGCAGAAATCAGCAAAAAAATCTTTATTCAATCCAGGGTGAACTATAATGGCTAAAATAGCAGAAATTATGCAAGGAAGACCAATTAAACATGTGTCTTTAGACTTTTGTGCAAAAAGAGTCGCATGACAATATTTATGAGCAAAAAGTAGAATTGCAAGCGCTGTAACGGCTGTAATTACATCTGCTGTTTGATACAACCAATCTCCTGATCTAATTACAATTATTAAGAAATAAGATTTTTTATGTTTTATAGGATTATTGAAACATTAATTAACCAAGTTTACAACTTTATACGTTTATAACAAAAGTAAATTAACTATTGTATTGTATATATACACATGTTTTATATACATAATGTATATATAATGTAATTATATATTTAAATGAATATATATATAGAACCAAGAAAACTATGCAACTTTTAATACAAAACAATTCGAACATTTCACTTTTAGGTTTAATATGCGTAAAATATCATTTATTTCCTCGTTTACAATAAGTTTTAAAGTTGACTAGCATATGTGTTAAAAGCATAGCTTGCATAGTGTTCATGGATATACATAGCATACTGTAAAAATTATAATTAATCACAATATCGTATAGCAGCAGTCGAAGCATATTAGAATCAAGTTAAAAATTATAATAAATTAATTTAGCCATAACATAATTTACTTATCAACAGGAAGGTATCCATTATAAAATGTAGTAGTCAGAAGTCTTATTGCTAAACAAGTTATCAATAAAATAATTGATTTTTGAGAAACTCCTGCTATAGTATGCTGCCCAACTATTTTTAAGCCTAACAAAAAAACTCCAAAACACTGAAAAGTAGACGCGAGTGTGAGTAAGGCCGAAAAACCTAAAATTTAATAAATATAGTAAATTTGAGTAAATAATTATTGAAATTATTTTTTTTTTGTGCTCACTTCCATCAGAGAAATAGTTATATGCCAGAAATAATAAAACTGTAAAACCAAACCAGGAAACTAATAAATAAATTACAGAGTGCACTTATTTATTTACTTAATTCTTTAATATTCTCCCGTACAATTTTTATAACAGATTTTGGTTTTCTACCGCAAACTAAAACTAGGCTGATTTACTTGACTCTTGATGCGTATGATGCTGATTCTTGAGAAAGAGATGATGTAAAGTCATAATCGATGGTTTTTTTATACATATTCTACAATTTATTCCTGAGGCGTCTCAGATGCATACATTCTATGGATAAATATCTTAAATGTATATTAATCATAGATAATATGTGTAATTTGTCTTAAAATAAAACAAATCATTACTGTTCTCAATTATACTATAAACAGAACCAAAAGACATAATATCACAGTAATGTAACTTCTTGAGTCTTATTTGTGTGGATAATAAGTTTGAATATTTTTTAACATACATAGCGATATAGTAACGTTTAACTGCTTTGTACAGTATATAAATTGCATAGTCAGTTATTCACTACTTATTTATTTGAGGCTAAGTATAATATTTTACCAACTGTAAAACTCAAGCAAATATAATTTCATATATATGATATATACAGATATCTTAAATCTTTTTATACTATATAGAGCAAAAATTAGAATAAGAAATAGAAAGTCTAATGGGCGGGAACAGCACTGGATGAATTTAGTTCATATCCATAATAAGAAGCTAAAATTTCTTCGGGTGAGATCTGAATATATATAAAATAATTTGAAAGAACTCACCGTCTCATCTGGATAATCAAATACAAGCTTATGCCCTTTAGATAAACCTAATGTAGAGCTTAGTTTTGAATCTATTCGAGATTGTAAACTAGATGTGCTTGGTGT
Source organism: Ophryocystis elektroscirrha (assembly GCA_030141585.1). Taxonomy (NCBI): domain Eukaryota; phylum Apicomplexa; class Conoidasida; order Neogregarinorida; family Ophryocystidae; genus Ophryocystis; species Ophryocystis elektroscirrha. The sequence goes on from JAQIFP010000029.1 coordinate 22,512, forward strand.
CTTGAGTGTCCAGTTTGCAGTAAACTGAGCAGTAGCTGCTGGATCAGTTGCTGATTTACTCGAAGTGTCTCCTAATATACACGAAATTTCATAAAATTTGTCATTCGTTTACAAGATTTCAATTAAATTGGATCAATTTAAACACAAACCAACTTGAAATAATACATTTCATTTTTGAAAATACAAATTAGTCGCAAAAATAGTGTGTAAATATAAATAATTATTAATTAAATATAATTTTAATACTTATTATATATATACATATATATATAAAGTCTTTAGTTTCAGGCTTGAAATAATAATTCACTTAAGCAATCTTTCTATCATTTTGTAATATAAATAAGTCATATAAATAATAACATAAAGAATCAAGCAAATTATCAAGAAAATTATTAAATATACTGAATATCAATATGTATACTAATTAAATTCAGAATTTATCATTTAAATTAATTTGCTATATATATTGTACCTTTATCGGCTGGATTAGTAATAGCTGGATTTGTGTTTAATTGATTAGCTGCAGCAGCTGACGCAAATTGTGTAATTAATTGATTGAATAGGATGGGGTTAGTAACTTGACCCGGCAACACTTTTCCGTAAAGTAATTATAAAGATATCTTACTTGAATTGTTACCAAACCCAGGCATACCCGCCGCTGTCATTTGATTGAAGAATCCAGACATCACACTCATCCCGAAAACAGTATGAGCTGTCTTACTTTGTTTCACAGCTCCTCTTTCCGAGTCTAATTTCTGCTGTTTCTCAGCAAGCAGTTCTACAGGTACTCCTGCAGTTCCGTGAATAATAAACTCCGGATTATCTCTTCCATTTAAAGCATTTGGGACACGGCTAATCGTCTCTTTGTGAACCTGCAGCATGTGCACTACAAGCCCTAAACAAATATAATTAAATCTAAATCTACGCTTTATTTAGTGCTACATATATATATGTCATTTATTACAAATTAATAACATAGATTTTAGTTTATATACGCTCACGTTATCACAAATGTAGACTTTCTACATCATTTTAAAAAGAAAAAATAACTAAAAAATACAATTGTATATAATTGTGTATTATATTATAATGCTAATGTGCTCATAAATTTTTGTTATAAAATTGGAGTAAGTTTTCTCATATATGAGTCAAATAATGTACCTGTGGCAGTGTCAAGTTTTCGATTACATTCTGAACATTTAAAATGTTTGGCTTTTTGATGCTGAATAAGAACTTTTTCATCATCAAACTCACGGTCACAATAGTAGCAAAATGGTTTTAATTGAGCTCCTTTACGCTTTTTGCGCCCCATGATGATAAACCTTTTATAAGCAGTTTATAATTAAAATTTGTGAAATTGAAATAAAAAAGTTGTGAAGTAAAAAATAAATGAATAATTAAAGAGCCTTATAACCTTTTTCAGCTAATATTAGTCTAGTTTTTTTTATTCTCTATTGAAGAAATTATAAAAATAATGACGTAAACTTACATCTAGTAGCTCATTAAGAGCCAAGGGTTTTGATTGACAGTTGCGTATATTTTGGACAAGTTTTCGAAAAAATTGAAATATTAGGTATAAAACACAAATGTAGGGGCTCTAATACACAGTGTTTCACATTTTAATGCTCACAGCTAAAGCAATTCTTTTCACATATACATTAGGAAATCGCGAAAATTGATAGGATAGCAATAAAAGCAATGTTACATTATTTAAAAACTTCCATCCACGCGAGCTCAAAATCATTCTGGAAATAATGTATAATTATTACATATACCTTTTGGAATTATATTGTATACAGGTTCAGAAGCAAAATTGAGTCTCGAATTTGCAATGGACTTCGAAACTTCTCAATTTTTCCAAGAATTACGAAAAAGCGACATAGAGAACCAAAAATGCTTCGATTGTGGTATGATTAAAATTGGTTTTAATATCTAGGTGCTGTAAATCCACAATGGGCTTCTCTTTCCCACGCTATATATATATGTTTGATGTGCTCTGGCGTGCACAGGTATAAAGCGAGTAATTAGAAGTTAAATTTATATCATAAACTTAATAATTAATTGTTCACTAGTCATTATCTATCGGAGCATGTCTAGGACATTTATATAGTATTTATAATGAACCAATTATTATGCATGTGTATTGTGGCAACCAATGAATAATTGAATATATTATATTTATTTCAAGTGTCAGGATATGCATAACTCTATAGATTCAGCTATATAAATGCTATATGTTCTTATATGGTTAGATTTCATTATAAGTACAGTATATACATGTAATCTCACTACTCAACATTATAGAAAAAAAAGCTTACATCATATCATTGATAATCAAAATACTTTTGTTTGTGATTTATTAAGTAATAAGCCTTGACAATCTACTATGTATTAATTTTTTATTAAACATCTTTATGCCAAATATTCTAATTAATTGCAATTGTTAATCTGGGATGTTGTAGAGGTTTGGGAGTTCCTATTTCGTTCGTTCGCTCAATATCCTTAGATTCTTGGACTCCAGCACAAAAGGCAATGATGTCTGTGGGAGGGAATAGCAAATGTCGAAAATATTTCGAAGAACAAGTAATACTTGTTCCTATGTAAATCACCGTAGAAAATATTATATTTATCGACTAAGGAAAAATATAACACCAAAGCTGCTGCTCATTATAGAACAATGGTACGGTCCAAATTTACTTGAATTTTTATACGAATAGCCAGTTTATTGAATACTAACGTAATTTAAAAAAGTTGTCCACGTGTATTTGTATACTATCATAATATATGCCTGTTATATGACATATACGTTTTATAAATATTCACCATAATACTAAACTCTACTGAAATTTAAATCAAATTATGATATTATGAAAATCATCAATAGATAAAAGCCTTGGCAGAAAAAACAGAACTACCGACGCCTTTGACACCGGACAGTGGAAGGATGCCTTCTTTACAAGGTTTATAAAAGTCTTTGTATACCTTTCAATGCAGAAAAAATAAAAGTTACTAATAGTGAAGCGGAAATGTACCATTCCGGGTCGGCTGGGAATTATCAGCAAAATTACACAGCAGAGAAAGAGTAAAGAATATTCTATAAAAAAATTTGTTAAGTGATCCCTGGCTGAATATTAAAGATACTTTTACTGGACTATTTGATAAAGCGGCGTCAGCTGCACACACGGTAACAACTAGAACCTAATTTTATACAAAAAAAAGTTCATTTATGTATTAATTTCAATTTTCTTATCTATAAATAGTTTTATATTGTTACAATTGTCTTAATTCTAAGTTACACTTTATAAATTTATATATAGGCTGCAGAGAAAATCAGAGACCCTGAAACATTATGGTCAATAAAATCATGGGTAGAAGATAAAACTAGAGCTGTAACGACAACTGTTCAAGTAATTTTTTTAAATCAAAAAAAAAAATTGTTTTAGGACGAAAAATTTTGGAACACTGCGCAAGGGTACGCTGCTGACAGTGTTAATATTGTTACTGGAATATTCAATAAAGTATTAAAAGAAATTGCACAATAAAATAATTAGGAAACCGGCTCTAAATCTTTTGAAGAATCTCTAAATCCTTCAACAAAACCTGACCTATACCATAGACATTCATCTCAATCATGAATTAATTTTTTTTCTTTATTGACTTCAATTTATTATCTTTAAATAAAGATTGAAGGTGTTGCTGTGATTGTTGAAGATATTCTTAAAAATAATATATATTTACAAATAACAATTACCTTTATTTACGTATTTAATAATTTTCACTGCAAATTCGCAGTAAGACGCATTTCCCTCAAGATCCTCAGCAACAAAAATAAAATTATGTTTTCCAATATTGTAACTGTCTCCACTACGTCCTCCTTTGATCTGAAGTATAATTCGATGATTAAATGTACAATTAAGTAATATATATATATATATATATATATTGTATATTTAATATGTATCGATGTGTTAATTTTCTCATAAGTTGAAAAAATGACTTAGTATACAAAAGTGTATTACATTGATCAAAACATATTCATTAAATTTTTACTTCAATTATTTTATAACTTTTCAGAAGGTTAAAGCTATTTTATATTATGCGTAAGTTACCCACCTGTTTGATACGAGGAGGAAGTCCTGAATTATCCATGGCAAGGGGTTTGTCGTAATAAAAATACGTAGAGTGTTTGCCCTCAATAAGATTAATTTCCCTGGAACCAGGACAAAATGTAAATTTTGGAGGTTGTTTGTCTCTAACGTTGACAAAAAAAGTGCATTCAGAAAATACAGAGCTTTGAGTAAGATTCATGGAAGAAAGTTTTTGAAAATTTTCTACGGTACTGTTATATATATAGCATTCATTTCGGACTACTACTGCATGATAAGTTATTTTATGTAATCCCACAGGTAAGAAAGTTCCAGATATAGATTCTGAAGACAAGGGAATCGAATCTACAATCAAATATTTTTCTGAATTATTGATGTGTTTGATGTATTGTTTAGAAACAGAAACAGTTGAGGATAGCTGAGGTATGGGAAACAATATTTTTTTTTTAGTATCGCTAGTTTCGTCTAAATTATATTGTAATGTAGAATTCGCACAATTCAGCCACTCAAAAGGTATAGATTGTATATTATCTAGTGATTCACATGGTATTGAACATTGCGTCGTGCCAATATCTCTTTCACTATAACACACTTTTTTCTTTGCACGAGTAAATTTCTTTTCTTTAAATTTATGCGAAAGAAGTTCTCCAATAAAAGCAGTATAAATTGTTACATAACATAAAATAAAAACCTTCATAAATACGGTTAAATTTGCAATACCCACCTTCTATTATGTGCAATGATGGACTCAAATTTATTTTTTGCTTATAATTTTTATGTAAAAAATACATAATATCAAATTTATGTTTGTATATGTATAACAAACAAAATAAAAATTTGTACATATTTAAACTTTGAAAATATTACTATATTCACACACTTATATTCAAGGTAATTTTGATTTAGATGCAAAGTATTCCGGAGATTTTGTTTGTACTTTTAAAGAATTCATAATTGCCTTAGCAGCAACCTTTGATGGTATTCCATACGGATATGAGCAACAAGACATGTTTGCAGTATATATTGGTTCAGGACTCATAGGTTGAAATAAAGTATTTGGATATGGTGTATTAATGTTTTCAGGTTCTAATTTAGTATAATCATATTCCGGGTATTCTGACCGATGGTACAAAGCCTTTGTATAAATCGGACTCAGTATGTTTTGAAAATAAGAAGGTGGATACCCTGGAATAACTGACACATATTGTGTAGACCGACTGTCTTCGTGAATTGATTCAGAACGCTTTGGTATAGATCGACTCATCGTGCTTAATGACATAATATATTTTGCATGTGATATGAAACCTTTTTATTAGTGCACGTATTAATTAATTTGCATGTCAATGAATTTTTTTTTAATAAGTGTATGTATTCTTTTTATACTTATCTAATAACATATACATTTGCAAATTATATTGCTTCTTAATTAAACAATATCTTTACGAAAAGCCCATTGTGCAATAATGTCTCAAATTACTTTTAAATGATAGCAACCCTGCATTTTTGAGATTAGATATTCCATAATTAAAAAAATTATACGTATGTACTTAAACAACAAACAGGGGCTCTGTCATATAGCTTATCTAGCTTGGAATAATTCAATTTTTATTATGTTGTATTCAAATTAATTAATTTTTTTTTTCTTATCAATTATTACATATAGTAAGCACCAATTACTAATGCTGTAATAATTTTTTTTTTAATTTATACTGAAATATACACATAAAAAATTATTCAGTATATATGATGTTATATTATATGTAAGTAATACATTTTAAAATTAAATTCAGCATTCATATTATATTATCATTACTATTATTTGTAAATTATATGGTTATATGTTGGTTCAAGTACTCGAAATAGCACCATCAATTTCTAACATAATATAAACTATTTCCTAAAGTTAGATTGAGTTTTAATTTAAATGGTACCCATTATGCGTAATGTCGTTGAAATATATTATTTACCATTATTACTATTATTAAATAAATTATTATTTAGATTTTAGCTAGAAATCATTGTTCAATATAGTGTCTGAAATAAAACGATTGACAGTAATATTATTGCAGGCGATGAATAAGGAAAACACAACATGTAAAACAAAAACTACAATAGAAAATAAGTAAATGTACTTGAAGATTTACGGCATAAGAATTATTAAAAAAAAATTGCGTGTGCAGAATATTTCTTTTTTTTATTATTCCTATAGCCGTCGCAATTATTAGTCACATATCGGTTTTTTATTGAATATGGAAACAGATGAAATTATTGATGAAAATAAGGTAAAGGGTCAATAATTAGACATCAATTTAGGCTAACAACTTAAGTAAAAAATATGATATTCCTGAGGGTCTCACAAAAACACAACGGAAGAACAAACGTAAACTTTTACGAGAAAAAAAAAAGAAAACGATGCCACCTGAAGACATGAATGCGGTATAATTTATTTATTTGAATAATATAAAAATTAGTAATATAATATGTCAATATAGATTTGCATATATATGCATTGTATGATACGTTGAAGCAGCCAAGAATTAGCATGTTTACATAAATTTTTATTATTAGTGAAATTTGCTGTTTTTGAATTTAATATATTATCAATTTAAATAAATGATAATTATGTTATAAATAATTTTGAATTATTTTATTAGAATTTTTGGGTTTCATTTTTTTTTTTCCCTATTGAATATTTTAATGTTTATTATAGAAAAAAAAACCTAATGCTATTGAAGATCCACATCAAAATGAACGATTAGAAGTAATAAAAAATATTGAAAAGTCTTTGGCTGAACTACAATCTCCAACAGAAGCTTCAAAATTGGATGATTATAAACGACATCTAAGTATTATTGACAATCTTATAAGTGAGTTGGACGAAGCTAATCAAAAATTAAATCTTGAGGTAAATAAAAAAAAAAAACAAAGAAAAACAGGTTGAAAAATTTGCAAACCGCAACATTAATTTCACTCAATTATCTAAACATTATGAAAGCTTATGTGAAGAGCTTGAAGAAGAGGATGATGAAATTATAAATCTCAGAAAGCAATTAGTTTCGTTTTTGACGTATAGAAATGGTAGAAAGGTATCAATATATACTATTTACATACGTCAATTGTATAATTAATTTGCATTTTTGTATACTATTCGTATATTATTATTAATGATTATATATTATATTATTATTAATGTATGCAAACACGTTCAATATAATTAAGTATATTATAATTATGTATATAACTATAATATATATATATATATATATATATATATATATATATATATATATATTTTTTATAATCATAACGTGAAAACCTTATGAATACTTTCAGATGGAAGTAGAGTTTGCTAGACTGAGGAAAAAATTAGAGAACCGAAAACAGGCTGTTTTGCATGAAAGAAATCAAGTGTCACAAAATAAGCGTTTGAATAAGCTGGTAGAAAAAGTGCGTGCAGCTCTGTTACGTAAAGATGGAACTTTACCAGTGAATAGTTTAGTAACACCGTCTACTTTAGTAACTCAAAAAATTAGTCTTTCTAGTACTTTATTGAGTGAAATTTTACCTCCCAGTAATATATTGCAAATAATGCGAATAAGACATGGAGTTATTTTTGACAATGTTGGTCCTAACTCAACTTATATAACGATATCTGGTTTAAAAGAAGACGTGGATCATTTAGTGCACTTTTTCCAAAACGGGGATTTTACGGGAAAATACAGTCTTACCGCAGATAGTAAACTGATTCCATCAATAATAGGTGTACACGGAAGTAATATTCATAAAATCGAGCAAAAATATAATTGCTATATACGCATTTACGACAATACTTTACGTATTATAGGATTACCAGATGATGCATATAATGCTCTTAATGATCTTAAAAAAGGAGTAGAAGAAAAACAACATGAAACAACCATTAAAGAAGTTATACAATTTTCACACCCAGCCATACCTCAAGCATTATTATCAAAGTTTCTCCCATATATACGCAATATTGAAAGTTCTCACAACATACGTATTCGCATAGTATTGAATGATTCATATGCTCAAATTATTGGTAAACACAAATATATAAAGGACGGAATCAAAGCTTTTCAAGACTTTATCAATAGTCTCAAAATTATAGAAATTAAATCAAATAACCCCGTTGCTATTCAAAGACTGTTTGAGAAATTTTCCAAAGGAAATACTTCCACATACCACTATGCCTACACGCAGCAATTCCGGCGTATGATTTTAGCTGCTGACAAAACTGCTTTTGTTCGATATAACGATTCTATTGTCATCATAAGCCAGAATGAAGCTCCTTCCAATTATGTTGAGTCCATTGAGCAGTTATTGACCAATCTTTCATATGAACCGGTTCAATATCACCTTCCCAAAGATACTTCATTTGTATTCACATATAAAGTTTTATCTAACATAGAAAATGAGACAAATACAACTATACAGCGTATACCATTGTCCAATAATCAGTCAACGCTTGAAATTATAGGAGACCTCCAGTCTCAACTAAAAGCGAAAGAAGCTCTAGACAATATTTTAGAAACTAAAGCAATTGTTTATGTCCTTAATTTACAAGATCCTCATATATATAATCAATCAGAAAAATTAAAGTCTAAATTAAGATTTATTGAATCTAATTATTCTATTCGAGTTTCGTTTGAGAACAACTCGATAAAATTTATAGGTTCACAAACAAATATAGATAAAGCCAAGGCAGAATTGCAGCAATTTATGATGAAATTGTCTAATTCAGAACCAGAAGACAAGTTTGTAAGTTTTTAATTAATTTTAATTTAAAATAATTAAATACAAAATTTGTAATTTATACTTATAAAAAAAAACATTATATCTATATTTATATATATACATATATATATATACTTAAATATATATATATTTAATTATGTATATACATATATATATATATATATATATTTTACTATAATAATATTATTTATTCATTCATATAGTTATAGCAGTGATAAATACATTTTGTTAGGCAAACTCAAAAAAAAAATCCCTAAAGCCTCCACAACCCGTTTCTCCTAAAGTGGAAGTTAACGAAAATAAAAAAACAGATGAGTCTCTGTATTTAGATGTAAACTGATCAATATTTTTTCAATTTAATATAGGCTATAATAAATGATAACAGCTTCCCATCAATCATTGAGGGAGCATCTTTACAAAAAGATAAAAAACCAGCATATAAATATATAAAGGCGTCCTCATAAATACGATTTTTGCCTATAAGCGGATGCCACTGCTCGTTGAAATTCTCTCAAGCCTTTTTTTGAGCTTTTCCTCATCGAATCCCTATGTTCCATTTGATCTGCTCCAAATTCGTTTCCGTCATCTGCATACGCAACAGCGTGCATCATTATTAATTTCGAGCTTCCTGTCATTGTATTTATGGGAGTTGAGTAATAATGATAATCTACGGGATAAAACAAACTGGTTTGATAAAAATCAAATGGCCATGCCGATTTTCTTTCTAAACCTGTTGCACCACGGCTAGATGCTTTTTCTAAAGCATCTGAAACTTGAGATTCCAAAATTTTCGTACTCTGCCCTAAAATCTATTATACATATTGAATTATTATTACGTCTCTCCATTTTTTTAAATTGATTTTTAATTAATAAAAAAAATATATCTGCACGTTATAACATGCTATACGAAAAGCAAAAAAAAAAAAAAAAACTAAAACATGCATCATAACTTATCTGTTGCATGATATATACAACTTTATGTATATACAACCTAATTATTCTTGTTTAATGCTTACTATTTAATTATATATAATTTATATGGAAAAATATTATAGATTAGATAAACAGAATATAATTATTAAAAAACCGACAGTATTCCTATATCAATGTATATATTGTATACATTTTATAATATCAATATATAATACTAAGTTTAGTTTATATACAGTGTATATGGATAACTGTAATTCTAGGTTGATGTTTACTGAAAACTTTAAAAAATTAAAACGTATAAATATATATAAATTATACATATTTCAATTAAGTAAATTGAATCAGCATGTGTGTATAATATGCATGTTCTCTTGAGTAAAAACTAGAATACTACTGTTAAAAAAAAAAAAAGAAATGAAGATATTTTTTTTTTTTTATTCTTAGAACAATATAAAGAATTCTCTTTTTATTAGAAATAAGTGTAAGAAATAAAAAAAAATGCACGCAATTGACATTGATTATTTTTTTTAATTCTTTTTTTTTTTCTCTTATATAAAAAAAATCGTAGTTTTTATTGTGTGTGCAAGAGCGACAATTACATGAAAACGACACACGCATGTTTTAATTGAATTTTTTATTTTATGTTTTTTTAATTTTTTGAAAACCAAGGGAATTAGTTTTCTATTAAAAAGAACCATATATAATCTTATGAGCGCTTATTGAATTTTCAACATGGATATCAAGCAACTTCAATCATGGAACATTTCAAGCGAGACCCCATCTTTCAATAAAAATATTTCGAGTATATCTACGGGATGTATAGAGACCCCACCTCCCGAACAGCACTCTGGCTACAATTTTCTCATCAATGAGTCAAGTTTAAAAAGTCCGTTAAAACATATTCGCTCTATCTATAAAAATACTGAATGGAAAGAATCTGCCAAATATTTAGAAGGTAATTGATTTTGATTAATATTATTATGGTTGAAATGATTATAATTATATAAACTTTTACTAATAAAGTTTTAGCTAAAAAAGATTTTTTTATATTAAATGTTATACTTATTTCACGTCCGTGTATCTTATATTCGTTTATATAAAATTGCACAAAACACTTGTATATGTAGCCGTATTATATATAGATATAAATATATATATATAATAAAATATATACGTAATTATATATATATATATATATATATATATATATATGTATTTATATATTTGTATCTATACTAGACATACATTTTACATAAAAAATATAATTATCAAAATACATATCTATTTATTTATAATTTTTACACATATAATTTATTATGCAATTTATGAATATTCATTAATATATAAACAATCTACAATATAAGAACGTAAGAGAATTTTTTTTTTTTCTTTTAATTAATAATTCATTTTTATTTAGTTATATTTAAATTGAATAAATAGAATAAAACTAAGAGCTCTTTTGATGTAAATAAGGTTTGTAATATTTGTTTGTACATAAACTAATAATTGTGTATATCTTTGTTTAAATAAAAATAAGGTATTTATAGCTAACAAATAAAATGAAGAACAAGTCATGTACTGATATAATGTAGACGAAAATACAACGAACGAGGGTTGTTCATTAGAAACAAAAAGTGAAAATTCCGTTAATCTTGTAGCGAATTCAGATGACAATAAGAGTTTATCCAAAAACGATTACTGTAATTTAATATAACTATGCAAATTTAAATAGACGAGGGGAATAAACTGTGGAAAAACAAATACATTAAACTTTGTAAAAATCCAGGTTTTGCGCGCCGTAATTTTGATAATTTATGCCATATATTATTGTCCGCTGTACACGAATTATATGAGGACCAACTACGCCCAACTTTTCCTGAATTAAGAAGACGACTTAGGAAATACAAGTTGCCCGCTTCAGTGTTGAAAAACTTAGCAGAAAGCTATAAACAAATAGGCAACGATGTTATTGTCGATACTATCAAACAAGAAGTATTACTTCGATATAGTAAAGGTAATTTCTTTAGGAGCTTAATTAATATAATAGGGTATGTTATTGACCCCAAAAGTCCTCACGACACTTTTTCCTGCTGCGATTGGGCTGCATTTCAAAAATATGTCTTAAGCATAATTCAATCAGTACGATTTCAGCTTATGTTAATTTATTGTATATATATCTGTATACATACTTGTGCCTGCTGTTTTGTACAATATCTCTTTTAAGCATAAGATACATATGTAACTACTTCAATTAAAGAATTTTTGTGATTCAAATGTGCTATTTATATTGTGACTTTAAGATTACGTGATAGGAACCTTGAATTTTATATTAAGAATAAATTTAATATATTATATATAATAAGTTTATGTGTTATATATACTATAGGTTTCATATTTGTTATTATAATACAGATATATCAAAATATGACTTACGAGACATATTATGAATGCAGTTTTAATATTATTATGTAATAATTTTATCAATTCTAATTTATTTTTTATGTAAGTTATATAAAAACAATTAATTTTTCATTATACGTAAAATTTCATTGAATTAATTTGTATTTTATAAATTACTTCTAGAGTACAGATGAACAATGCTTGTATACATTTGAGGGAGGACGTTATGGAATGGCGTCAAAAATGTTACAAGATCCACTATTAAAGTCAGAGCGGTTAAGCTCAATGTCAATTGGTTCTCTTTGTCATCTAATTCAATTGTCTATTGCTTATGGGATAATGCAATACGAAAACAAGTAATTTAAATATACATATACACAAAAAATAGTATACTTCGTCCTAGAGCAACATGTCTTCGTATTGGTGCCGCATATGCTCTAAGTGATTTAAATGTACGTATCTATATGATTATACTGAATAACGTATAGATTTTGTTTTTTTTTATGAAATGAGTTTACTTTGCAGATTTATAATGCTTCTTCTAGTGCATTTATGGCATTAGAAAAAGTGAAAGTAGCGCTTAAAAAAATACTTAGGGAATATCCTCATGCTATGTTATTGTCTCAATTGAAGCTAGCTTTTGAAAATAAGTAAAAATTCTTTAATCAATCACCCTATATATAGATGGTCCACAAGATTATGTCAAAGTGTCTTTGGGTATACACGTTTAAGTACTTTGCTTCAAAAAGATGTTTTTAAACCCATTTGTCGCATTCTTATTGATAACTATTCTCGCATTTTTATACAATCTGTCGAATTTCCCATTCCTTCCAATATGACAATACTTAACTACGATAACTCCAACGCCCAATTTCTTGTACGTTGCAATAATTCTAAATATTTTATAGTACATATTATCAACATATATATATAAAATATTCATATACGACGCAATAATAAGTTGCTAATAAAATAAATAATAAGTAACTTTTTTGAATTAGATATTAAAGATATATAATGCACTTTCATTATTTATTGAACAAATGTTTAAACACATTATATTTTATTTTTAAGTAAAAAAGAGAACCTTATTTACCGCATTATCATTGATATATATATTTAACTTGACTTGCATTATGCTCTAATTAATTTTAAACTACAGTCAGACGAGAGGAGTAGAAGAACAATGTCAATATCGTTTTCTGAAGAAAGAAGGTGCTGTTGTCGCCCCATTCCATATTTTATATCTTATTATTCATGGCAATCCCAAACATGCAAAAAAATTAATGATCTTGAAAGATACGATAGTTCCACAATTGAGCTAGGTTTATGTGTAACTACAACTCCCAACATAACATACACTCCTATTGTTAAATCTGTATTATCTTACCTAGATTTATAGGCCAATTTTATTATTTTCTTAAATTTATTATTACTGGTCACTTATGTATATCCTTTTATCATTTTATGTATGCATAATTGTATGTATATGTGTATACACATACACATTTTTGAATTTAGATTTTATTTTTTTCATTATTTTTCTTTACAATTGCTATGCCAATGTGAAAAAACTTTTCTTCAAACAAATTTATTGTTTAATCAATATTTAATGGATAAATCAAGCTGAGATTACTTCTATGAAGTTAAATACTGTTTGTTTTTCGGGAGATTTTAATATGCTCAATCCAAACTGCCCGAATAAGTTTTCAGAAGTTAAATCTTTTGCATTAGCTATCATAACTGGTTCTTCATCGTTTTTTTCTTTATAAGATGCCCACGCCTAAGAAAAACACAATTAATCAGAATGTTTTATTTTATAATATATTTTGTAGTTAAGAAAAAACAATTTGATTTGTTGATTATAAGTACTTAATATTTATATTAAAATAAAGTGCTGTTATAATTAAAGACAAATTATATTATTTATTATAGGTTTGTTTGAACACTAAATTAATACACGACATTATAAAGCATAATTTCAGATAATTGTTGATTAGACAAACATAAAAATAAAATTTACTATTAAAAAATTCATAGATTTCATGTTTCCATGATTTTAGCAATAAACCAAACATACATTCATAGATTAATTAATTATGCAAACAATTAAACTTGAAATGATAATTTATTTATTTATTAAATTAGTTGACATTTGTATATTTGACTTTAAATTCAATTATGCAGTAATTTTCTTTTACCTCTATTTTTTGCTCATTAACAATGGCATGAATGTATAATGGTTTATAAAATTGGAATTTAAACGGAATTTGAGATGTCTTCAAAATATATAACCAAAAACATTATTATTTTACCATAGGAATCATTTCATCTCCAAAAAACTTATATATCCTCCAATAGCCATTTCCTTGCGGATTCGTTACATTAGCATATAAATTCAAAAAATTGTTCTTGTCTTTATAAGCAAAAACAAAGCCGCCCACCGTATTGAAATCTAAGAACCATAATATCAAATTAAAGTAGAATTATACCGTTAATTGTCATAGTCAAAAATACGTTATAATGGTCACATTTAAATGATTGCAAAACTGATTGAAAATTTAATTTGATATTTGTTATTACGTAATAGTGCCGGATTTGAATAGTCATAAAATCCTATTTTGGTTTTGGTTACGTTTGATGAAACGCTATCAACGATAAAATACGATTGAACATTATCGAAGTAGATTTCATTCCAATATGCTTGAATAGTTTTATTTGTGCCAATCTAAACAAAAACTTATTAAATTTAAAGAAAACTGACTTTATCAGACGCAAATGAATGACAATTTTCTTCTGAAGTTTGAGCAAAAATAAATGAACGCAAGTATGTAGCAGATTTTTCCGATTGTATTAAGTTTTTTAATGATGCTGAAAAGTCGTTTTCTTCATCTTGTATAACTAATTCAACTTCTCCTCCATTGTCCGTCAAAACACCTTATCAAGACTAATAAATGCTGATTTCATTTTACCTGCATGGATAGCTGCACGGCACACTGCAGAGTTTGGCGTATATGACACTATCATAAAAAATCTTGTGAAAGATTATTTACTTGATCCATAAACTTTATAGCTGGATTCTTTCGAGCAATTTTCAGGACATTTAAGTAAAATATGAGTACCAAGTGGCATCTAAAAATTATAAGCTTGAATATGAATCTACATATCAAATATTTTTCTATAGGTAATACACAAACTTAAAATTATTTAATTGAATAAATTTACCGTCATAGCAAACGACGCGGTTGAACTACAATTCATTATTTTTGGCGGCATAGCTTCAGAAAGTAAAAATGATTTTTCACGAGCAGTTGATAAAGGTTGTGACTCAATATTGTTTTTCCCCAATACGCCATCATAATTGGACAACCCATTACCTAGCGTAACCAAAACCTGATTAACATTATATCAATATGAGTCTACTATTCCTCCTTCGTTTTGGAAATCTAAAAAAATATTATATATATGAAAGACAAATTTTACATCCTTCAAGAATAGCTGCCATGCAAATAGAGCTTTCAGGGGCGTAAATCTATAGTTTCTGATACATAAACATCCATTACTTTATATCCATAGACAGGAATTTTTTTATTTATACATCCACTTGGACAAATAACACGAAATGTCTGTAAAAAAACTGTTATCCATTATATAAAATTACATCTCCTGCGGCGCCATTAAAGTTTTCTGAAAGAGCAGTTTCTTCACAGCTTATTTTAGACGATGGACGAACAATTGTGTGTTTTTGTACAACGTCGTCAGTGATTTTAGTTTCTGCTTCTTCACAAGGAATACATTGTGTTAAGCAAAGTCTTCCGTCAACCTGGTTGTTAGTTTGTATGAATTGAACCATACTGTATATCGTTTTCTTATTTTTTCTACTGGCACAAATCTAGGGCAAAATTCAATAGGTTTTTCGCTTTTTTGAAATTCTGCAACCACTTGATCAGGAGATAGAATATAGTCGAATATTCTGACGAAGCTGATGTCACCGTCAAAATACTTGAAGAAAACAATTTCAATTATAATGCGTTTACCTCAGCGTCTAAATCAGAATTTTTTCCCACAACTAAACTTGTTTTGAATTGGAAATTAAAATCTGTTTTGGAAGTTGCTGATAATTTTCCATCGACATAAATTGAAGCTATGTTTGGATCTGCTGAATAAGTAATCACCGCAGAAAACCATTTGTTAAGCCGGGGTTGAAATTTGGAATTGACATTACTTTTGCTACAAATCTACACTCTGATAAATAAAATCATTTAAATACTTGTTCAAATACTAATTCATTAGAAGGAGATATTGCAATATTAAATCCATTACAATCTGTATAAGCGACAACTGTTCTCCAAAACCCTTGCGAACCTACATATAGAGCATTTATATACATTTTGATACTTAGTATACAGGTAACGTTTCACATAATTTGAAAAGTATAAAAAACTAAATGTTTTTTGAGTAACTGCAATATATATATATATATATATATATATATATAACACTTATAACTAATTAAAAATGTTTATTTATAAACTATAAACTGTGTAGTAACTTTTATTTTACCTTTTACTTGAGCTCTGAACGAAACACTAAAATCTCTCAAACTAGATAATCGATCAGCATTTGGAAAAGTTCTAATAAAATAGTTTCTTTTTTTTCATTACTCTGTATCAACAAAATCAAATGGTCTTTTTTTGAAAGTTTGTTGAGCTAATAAAAAAAAGTTACATTATAAAATATACCTTGAGCACACCACATAAATAAAGGAGGTAAAATTGAACTAGCTACATTTTTTTCAGGCTTTGGATTAGATTTTAATTGCTGATACATTTCCACGCCATGATATATTTCATTTGTTGCTATCAAGCTTTTAACAGAAGATGAAACAACAGCAGTTAAAACTAAACAGAATCAGATGTTAAAACTTACATACATGCAAAATTTGTTTTATCTCCTTTGGTAGAATTTACTCCATTTTGAAAGAAAGCTACTATATAAAAAATTTTTTGGTTCTTACATATATATAAATCTTGACCATATGTTTTGATTACGGTAACAGAACCCCCAGATTTAGGTATCACTCCAGCATGGCTAATTGATTTATAATCAAAATTTAAATTACATAGCGGATCTGCAAACCGCAGAGTCGTCTGTATAGATGTATAGTCCTTTGACTTCTGATATATATTATAAATATTAAAGTAAAGCTATACCAGCTGTATCATCTAGGCAATTATCAGGACATTTAACTGAATTTCACATTATACCGAATCGTGCATACCGAAAAATGAAGAACCAATTTCTTTTTGAAAACCGGGAATTTGTGATGGTTTGTCTCCACATTGAAGAGGTATCTACGTTTTCATAGAATCTAACGAATGAGTTACAAAAGGATCGAAAGGTTTCATAGATAAATGAGGTTTTTCTTCTACCGAATATATGCCTACGCCAGAAGGATCACCATTTCCTTCGCACCCAACAACAATATCTAAGTAATTAGTAATTTTTATAAGCTTATCACCCTCTTCATGAACACTAAAACATATTATTTATATGAGTTTCAATTACCAATATATATCATCTCCCGTTTCGTGATTACAAGACCGTACTGAGGTTTCTGAACCATCACATGCCTGAAATATGTTCAAAAGTATATTAAAATACAAGGTTAATCGCATTAATTTTTTGCATGACGTGGCCACAATAATTTACTCCTTGAACATCAGAACAATCAAAATTAGAGTAGCCTCCATTTTTAACATGCGAATAGCCAAGCTCTTTACAAACTACACTTTCCGATTCTTTCGAAAACTTGTCATTGCATACTATGTAATTTTATCATTATATGACGTCAATTACCAGTTCCCCATCCGTTAAAATAATACTCGAGTCTTCCAATGCCTGTGAATAATTAAAATATTTAGTCGAAATTAGTAAAAAAGAATTTTAGTAAAAAACTTTCAAACTCAAATCAAAACATTTTTGATACTAAATAATAAAGAGTTACCTACAATTAGTTCATTTTAATGCTAAATATAGTATATAGAATATTCAATTTTTTCTTCTACATGAAGTTGAAATTTCATACACTTTCTATATATTAATTAAGTTGTTGAATTGATTGAATTCTGTGTTTACAATGAAACTATGGTGTTATGTAAAATACATAGACAACATGATGTTTCTAATTAAAGACGAATGACGTATGATGTGTTATTTCAAATAATAAGATCATAAAATATAGCTATACCATGTAATGATGGTGCTCCATTAGGTTCTACTATTCTTATTGTTCCTGTAGGCGGTCTAAGATTGTATTAACTCTGATATATTTACTCTCTATCTGGTGGAAAATTTGTGCATTGAACAGCTACGTCAAATGTATGGTCTGAACACAGTGCTGGAGGTTCTTCATACGTGCAATCTAGAATTGATGTTTCTGACTAAATAAATAATAATAAACAAATTTTATTTTACCCCTGTGCATTGAATTGCTGCAACTGCGGTGTGGTATCCCTACTTAGTATTAAAATTTAGTTTTCCCTTACAGTTAAAGCACACCCGTTAGCACCTTTTATTGAACCGCAACCTGAAGGTGCTATAAAACCATGTAAAAATCCTAGTTCCTAATACTGAAATGTTTAATTTCAAGTTTACTTGGCAAGCTAAACGAGCGGCTTTTTCATTAAAATCTCCTTGCTCCCCTTTTTTACTGGTAAAAAATAATTTATGTGTGTGAAATACCAGACAGCTCCCCACTTTCCGTTTTTACGAATTTCCAATCTTCCAACTGCAGCAAGATTATTCCACGGGTCTACCAAGCGTATATCTTTATCAATTTTGTCGTTAGAATAACTCTATTTCAATTTGTTGTATTTTTGATATTACTAAATAGGAGTAAAATGAATATATTGACTTGCTCGGATTTAGCTGATATTCTCGGCTCTTTATTTCTAAAGTACGTTAGATAAAAATAGTAGTTTGCCTGTCAAATTTTGAGATGCTTCATAATAATTTGGTATAGCGTTTGTCAATGTAAGTACAATGTTTCCTCCTGAAGGCGTCAAGACATTGTCCAGAACTGCGGATTGACAAATTGATGATATGCTAGCTTAAGTAAAATGAATAAAGTAAACTGTCTTACGATGTATTCCGCTTCCGTATACAACAGCAAATGCATTGTGGTCACAATTAGCTGGACATCGTACATTAACTATTTGAGGATTATCAAAATTTCTGTGAAGAAATACAACTTTATAACTCAATTTAAAAAAATCAGAGAATTCAAATAATAATCTAATTAATGAAAAACCTAAATACTAACTCACAATAAATAACACTAGCAAATATATTTTGATGATTTCCCAGTAATAATATAGTAAGCATAAATCTACTTGTAAAGATGAACGTAAACTTTATTATGTAATTTTTCTCAATACTATAAAGATTAATTACTTTTGAATAAATGATATAAATTAAATAACAATACAAATCAGATCAGTTATTAATCGTTACGGTTTGATTGCTCATTTCTGTTCATGATGGAATTAATACTTATGTATAGAAATTAACTGACATAACTATTCTAATTTGTATATTTATACAAACATAAAATATTTCCACAACAATACTATATAATTGATACGTATATTAATAAAATATTTAATTAAAATACCCAGCGAAAATGTCGATAGCTCGTGTAAAGCATTCCAAATCAATTAAAGGACCATCCATGACGTTTTTGTCATTTAAATCAACCGTAACTTCAAGATCGTAAGGTCTAATTACTACGTTATTTTTTTAATTATTACACTCCAATCCATCTTCTCACATCAAAATGTGTTGATCTTCCATCATCGCTCTTAGAACGTATTTTTAAAGTTTAAATGTTCTTACACGTATTGTAACAAATTGACAATACCATGGATCGTTCTCTATATACAATTTACATGAGTGATTAATACGTCTCTTACGTTATTAATATGTTCATATTATTGAGTATCATAAAAAAGAATAAATATATAAAGAAATTATATCAAGTAACTCAATTATCCTCATTTTTAAAGTTTATTTATATTTATATTTATCTGGTATTATAGTTATGATAGTTTAAAGTAGTTTTAAGAAACATGAAATATTTCTAGTACAAATATGTAATATACACGGAGTGTTTTACTAATATTACCTGCTATGGTTTTAAGGGTTATGGATGTTACGGAACTATTCAAATTACTTAAACTAAAAATAATTACCCAACGTCAGCTCCTCTCAATGAAACTACGTCCTTAGAAAGCATAACTCAATTATAAAGCTTATATTACTTGTGATCCAGAGTTAATATTTTGCTTCAAAAACTTGAACCCGGTATCTTCTACATCTCCTCTTAAGTTTATTTCAACAATTCCCTTTGTTCCAGCTAAAATATATTTGATTTGATTTTTTTAAAAACCGTTTTCATCATTTCCCGTTTGTAATGATATAGTATAAATTTTGTTTCCAGTTCTTGAGTATGTCTTGACAAAAACCGTACAATATTAAATCGTTAAAATAAATTCATTAGGATTCATAGAATAAATGATTTTGTTAATTTTTAGCATGAAGATATACATCCATATTCCATATATATAATGCGTACGTATATAATAAGCGGCACGTTATTATTACAGTTAAAGCAATTAATTATTTATATATTGATTAATTATAGAAGGATGCATTTTTACAGTTAGATTTGCTATAATTAAACGCTTCAATTAATAAATAGAAATATGTAATAAATGTGCAAATGGTTAAAAAATTTGATAACATTGAAAAAGTCGATTACTTTAAACTGAGTAAACAATTAGTGCAATAAAATTAGAATTTGGTTTGTATTTATTTACTATTTTAAGTTGAGCTCTAGTGATAGTGTACGCAAACAGATTCTTCTGTTTTTCGTATACCAACCTGTCTGCACTATATGAGTGCTTAATAGGTTGTCTATTATAATTGCATAAGCCATAATTTATTTTATAACCAATTTGGATATAAATATGTTTACACGCACAGTACATTAAATATGCTTGAACGCTCTATTCTGTAATAGTCTATTACTATATGGTTAAATGAAAAACAAATTTCATGATATCTCACTACTTACATGGCTTGGATTTTGATAGTTAAGGTATCCGTTGCAATCGAAAACCCACCATAGAAAATCCCGTCGCAAAAATATTTTTTGGCATTTCCAGCTTGAGTCATCTCTTAATTCAAGAATTAGCATATATGAAAATTACTTGCTATTAAAAGTAACGTTAACCTCTTTTGGATCTCCTATATCAGATTGTAAAGAGGTCTGTCGTCTTATGGTTCCATTATTTTTTGTTGCTAGTATTATAGGCTTAGTCTGACCTATAATCAAGATATAGAAATTAAGATCTATACCGAATTCCCCCACTATCTTTATGTCGACATCAGCTTGCGACGTAAATTGGTCATTTATAACTGGAATCACTTCGACATAATATGGTACGTTGCTTTCTGATAATGGACGACATTCAGCAACTTTTGGTAAGCCTAATGTTGAAGCAGCTTCACATAATTCTTTGGCATAGCTCAGAGATATAAACGTTTGGAATAAATACTGAAATATCATAATTTTAATGATTTTATATTGCGAGTTCAATCAGTTAATTCGTAAATTAAATAACTTCATGTTCATATAATAAATAATTAGTTTTTACAGCTCCCGTATTACACTAGCAGCTAAAATTAAAAAAAAAAATTAATTATAAGTAAAGTAAATTTTTAACGTAGTATTATTGTACAGAGTCATCGGATTTAATCTGTTTCGATAACTGGAACACCTTTCAGTCTATTTTTTGGCTGAACTCCTCCATATAATATAAAGATTACAGCAATAGCAATAAGAGGTAATGTGGCAAAAGTAAACTTGATTATATTAATCAAAAAAGTGAACATGAAATGCATAATCCAAATTAGGTCCAGTACTAAATTCAGTTGAACTTGTTAAATTTATTTTAAAAGTTAATCAAACTATTCTGTTAAATTGTTACAAATATATATATATATATATATATATATATATATATATTAAGTCAAATATACTATTTTTAAAAGTAATTTTCTAAATTATTGCGCAAAATTTTATACATAAAAAAATTTAGTATATGTGTTACAAGTTATGTTCATGTTTTATGTTTAAGTATGCAATATATCATTTTCGAAGATGCTGTAATTTTTCTTTGATAGTATTCGATATAGGTCAAAATTTAAATTTACACGATAAACTGATAATAACTTTTCTACATGTATAATTTATGAATTGTTGAATTTTAATGAATAAAGAATATATTATTTTTATTATCTTGTCTGTATATTATGAGAAATTAAAGAAAAATCCAGGTTAATTTTATAAATAAATCTTCATAATTGTCAAAGTATAACAAATATTTAACGTTATTGCGTAAATTTAATATTTAATTCCATTTTACATAAATTCACTTTTAATAAAAAATATTTTCAGTATCAATTATCATAAAACAAACATTTAATTAAGTATTTAAAAATTACATTTCTACATATAAAAAAAAAAAAATAAATGCACTGTTGATATTAATACAGTGATTTTTGATAACGACCAAAGATACACACCTTTCTAGCTTTGAATATATTATACAGTCAATAATCAACAAAAGCTCATTTATTAGCTAAAATGTGTTCAATATATAAATTAGTCAGAAATTCTTATAATTATTTGTGTGTATTACAATTTGAATAAAAACTAAAATTATGTGTTTATTAATAAAAATATATTAGAGAAATTTAATAATGTCACTTACTGCTTGCTTCATACAAAAGGCACGCATAAAAATTTAGGAATATGTCCGACGAAATTATAGAAAAAAAAAGACTTCAAGAGAATGAAAATGTTCAATCAAAAAAGCCAAAAGTCGAAGCTTCAATTCACGAAAAAATAAAAAAACAAATTGAATATTATTTAAGTGACGAAAATTTGAGTCGAGATAAATTTTTCCATACAAAATTATCTGAACATCCTGAAGTACTATTAATTACAATTTTATAATATTTTTAATTCTTTATAGCTTATATGAAAGTGCTATCACTCAAACATGCGGATTGTACTCATTAAATATATTTAATACATGTACATGTAGTTATTATATAGAATTACATATATTGTGCATATTTACAATATTTCGAAACTATTTACAATATTTCGAAATAATAATATATTGATTTAAAGTTGAATTTTAAGTATGCATAAATAATTATATTTTATATAACTCACACATACATACAATTATCATTTTTTAATAATATTTTTTGAAAATAATTTAATAGGATGCTTTTTATATAACATTATTAGTTTTATATTACTCTCACGTATAAAATTTAGATTAATATTCAATTATACATTTTTTCCTGTATAATGAAATAATCGTACTAATTGTTTATGGTATTAGAATTGGATGAGTTTTAAGCATATCACATCCTGTAAAAAAATTCAAGATTTCAACGTTGAAGAATCAGTAATACTAGAAGCAATTAAAGACTCCACTGAAGTGGATATAAAAAAAACTGATGAAGTAATTGTGTTTTTATTCAATTACAATATTTTTTTTTATAGGAAATGCTTATTAAGAGACGTAAACCATTACCAATATTTATAGGAAAATTGTCTAAAGAAGATCAAAAACTGGAAAAGAAGTTACCCCAGTCTGAAGTTTCAATTCACAATGTTGGGTATGTGACATTTAGCTTAGTATGGTTTTTTTAGATATTGGTTAAAATGTTCAAATATCCCTG
Organism: Ophryocystis elektroscirrha; assembly: GCA_030141585.1. Lineage (NCBI taxonomy): Eukaryota > Apicomplexa > Conoidasida > Neogregarinorida > Ophryocystidae > Ophryocystis > Ophryocystis elektroscirrha. The sequence goes on from JAQIFP010000029.1 coordinate 46,553, forward strand.
AAGGCGTTACATGGGCAGATATAAAAAATAACTTAAATAATTTGATTAAGCCAAAATTGGTAAAAAATTTTTTTGTATTTACGAATAAATGTATATATAGCTCAGATAATTGATTAACATAAAAAAAAAAATTAAACCTTGACTAATTATATTAACTTAGCAAAATAAACTATCAAATTAAATTAATTTGATAAAATTTATTCTGAATCATTGGGTAAATTATTATTAGAAAAATATTTGTTAATTTAAATTAAGCTTATTATAATTGTTTCTGTGAGTGCAAATTTAAACTTAAATGTTAAAATTATATAACAGAATAAGATTCTATAATTCTATTCGATTTATTTTTTATTACTATGTAGGGTAATGTAAAACATGTCAGCAATATAGAAAATAACGTTTCATACATCTGGGTGAAATCCTTTGAAAATGATTTTGAGTTTTTTTCTGGCCTGAAAAAATTACAAATTAATGAAAATGAAGTGCCTATTGAAATATTAAATGATTTGGAAACAGCTAGAAAAGCAATCAAAAACTTACCTAAAGTTGTAGACAGGCAACGAGATAAATGCTTGACAAAGGCCAAGGTAAATGTGGTATAATTGATGCTTTACATTTTTTTGAAGTGAATAGTTACACATTATAAAAAATATACAAGAGAATAGGAACATTTTAACTTAGAATTTTTTGTAGTTTGATTTATTACATCAACCAATTACTGTGGGGAACACTAATTTTACGTCCTTTAATCATTTAAAAAGATGTTGCCGTGAAATATTAGACAATACTAAAGTTGAAGAATTTTTACCAGAAAGTTCCTTTGAAATTGTAAATTAATCCAATTATTTTTTGAAAATTTTAGATCAAAAAAATATTGGAATATCACCCAAATGCAGAGAAAAAATTGAAAGACTTGGATAAAATTAAAGTTGGACTACGAAATGATATGAATTTACCTAAACCGCCAAAATGTTTTTTTGTTGTACGAAAAGATGGAACTTATGAGGTATTATTTTTAACAATAATTAAAAATTTTAGGATGTATCTATTGTAAAATGTTTTGATAGAATTCGACAAATTATTCCATTCCCTAAAAAACTTTAGAATAAAAAAATTTAGTAGAATGCTGTAGTATTCGCCTAATGAAAAAGTCTAAGCAGAAATTAATTTTTTTTGTTAGGTGCAATTCTAAAGTTCGAGGCAATTTTGTTTTTTAGGCGGTAGTTAAAGTTCTCTACATAATTATGATCAAATATTTTTTTTTTATCGTACTAAATTTTATTAGTTTAAACTGCATAATATGGTTTAATCCTAATCCCAAAGTCTTTATCGACGGAAATTTTATAACAACTTCATCTAATGCAAACCACTCAAATATAATAGTTAGTACTGACGAATTTGTTTCTGGGGAGTTCGATGCTGAAGTATTATACGCAACATATGTCGCAGTAGGTTTAGTTCATTATAGAAATGAAGGAGGTAAAATGAGAACAGATACATACAATCCATATAAAATAATTTCACCTGATGAAGTTAAAAGATTGTTTATAAAAGTTGAAACCACTGGTTCTAATTATCAATGTACATTTGCCACACCTAATGCAAAAACTGTGATCAGTTTTCCAAAAACAGTTTCCTCAGTGGTGAACTTATATGTCGAAACAAGAGGATTTAATATTTTAAAAATAACTCAAATTAGAAGGACCTTGGAAAATATTGATAATCAAGCGAAAGTAGCAGAGTTTAATGGTTTGTGGGCTTTTCCTCAAACTATATCATGCACGGAGTCAACTTCTTTACAAGACTTTTACAAACAAACTTTTGCTGTTTTGTCTGACTCCAAAATAAAACCTATGGTTGAAATTACAGATGTTTGGCTCGGTAGCTCATACAGAATTACAACAAAAATAATCCTTGGAGAAAATAGCCATACATTGAATCATAGATATATTCCTGAAAACGGAAAACTAAGCACTTATCGCACTGCAGATCCTCAATACCGTGAATTAACTTTATTTTCTGAGTTGCTTTATAACTCTGTATTTATATCACCTAAGTTAGTTTTGGCTAATCAGTTTTATGTTATATATAGCGACTGTACTTTGGTTTTAAAAAGAATTCAGTAAAATTTCAATTTTTATAATTTTTTTGATGAACATTGTTATACAATTTTAAAGAAAAATTTACATTCAACTAAATTGTTTCAGACTTTTTCGGAGAAAATTTGAGTTTGAAATTGGGTCTTTCTTGGACTGTCGTATCAGATTTGACAGTGATTTCAACTAGTTTTGGATTACCATTATTAGTATTATTATTTAGCTTTGGCTTCAAAAAATCGGACACGTCTGAATCGTCTTCTTCGACAGAAGAAATACATTTGGGCAGGTTCTTGAACGAATCAGAAGAAGCTTTAGGCGCAATTTCCGTTAGTAACATATCGTCGTCATCGCTGTCAAAATATGCATCTTGCATTTCTCTATCGAGTTCCTGAACAAACATAGGTCACTTTAATTTTAGTAAACAAAACGTGTACATGGGGCTATGAAGTATATTACCTCTGCTGAAAGTCGAGTAATTTGTTTATGGGAAGTACTTTGTTGAGGAATGAACCTATTTTTAGTGACATTATTTGCACTGTCCGACTGTCGATTATTGTCTTCATCATCACTGAGGTAGTTCTTCCAGTAATCACTTTGTTTGGAAAGATTAGCTTGTTCTGAATGTTCAATATACTGGATTTTAAATTCTTCGAATAAATTAAACTCACAATTTTCACTGTAATAAGTCCCAATAGCTTCAACGTCTTCTCGATGTTTCTCAAATAATGACCGAAAAAGAAGACCAACAGGGGACGAACTTGTTGCGTGCATTTGCACTGCAATGAGAAAACCAAATATTACGGTTTCTAATAATGAACCTTCACTACGGCTTTTAGGAGGCAATACTTTATAACGGAGCATGTACAAAAGAGGAGTTAAAATATTTTGACGCGCGAAAGCTCGACCAAAGTAATCTGGTTGAGAAGTCAAACAAGCTCGCAAAAATTTTATAGCATATATTGATAAAAATTGATCAAATATTGGCTCAACAGAAAGACGAATTAACCGGGTATGCAAATTTTGTTGAAGCAGCTACACAAATAAAAAATAAAATTGCAAGTATTTACAAAAAATTACATCATAAATATATTTTCTCATACAAGTTATATTAATGTAGTATATTTATTATAATTTGATAAAATAAATAGATATATAACATAATTATGCATTTTTTAGGTATTTTTATACAAATGTAATTTATTAAAAAAAAACACACACACTTGTTATTGTTTAATAATATATTAAATTTGTGTAATTACCTTGTATTTGATACGACAACTGTGTTTTAGGACACAAAAAGCAATTATTTCCGTAATTTGGCATTTCACAAAACTTAGTTGATTTCTAGACAGCTCGAGTATAACTTCACGCTGAGTTGGTAACAATTTACACAAGTAGTTGAATTTTCTTTTGATGTGATTCGGTTTGGGTGTGTTTAAAGGGTCAATGCCGGGAGTTTGCATACTTATATTAGAATTATTATATATAGTGGAAATGCGTTTTTTGGAAGGCGTTGGGCCTTCAATACCTCTAACTGGCGCGGATGCAGTAGGACTTCTCCCACGTCGTTTATTATACTCAGAAGACATATATTCAAATGGGGAATCATTTACGTAACCCATGGGTCTACTGGGAGTCACAAAATCTTGATTCGGTATGGAACGTTTATGAGATTTTGTCAACATATCATGATCGTTATTTTCATCATCTTCTTCCTCTGTTTGAATCAATTATTTAAAAAATATCTATTCGAGTGCTAATAGTAAAATATTTAATAAAAGTATATTCCAAATGTAATTAATATAATGTAAATATGATGCATATTTTGTACATGTATATATACTAATGGAGATATATACCTAAGTCTTCAAATAGATCATCAAAAGGATTGAAAGGAGGAATGAAGTATTTTGGGTTTGAATCGTTTGCTGTGTCAATCAATTGCTGTATATTAGTGGGAGGAACTGTCATCAAAATATCGATCAAATTATCAATGATTCCACGATCATAAAATATAGACAAAAAATCATCACATTCAGGAGCTTCCATAGTTGTGGGATCCAATACTCGCCGAAATATATCGCAAAGCTGCAGAAAAGAAAAACTTAGTGGTGTTTAAACATGACTGATAAACACGAGGTACTCAAATATCATAACATTATAATTATATTATTATGTCAAATAATATAAATCTACTTTGTCATTTGAAGCATTTATATCTAGCCAAAGGTATATATATATATATATGTATATAAATTTATTATTATAATCGATTATTTACTTGTGAATGAACCCCTTCATTGTCACTACTGCGAAAAACGTGACATAGTGCAATCCACAAAGAAGGTGCTTCTTTATTAATGTTCTTACTAAAAAATATTAAAACCATAAAAAAATACCTCGCTTGGTTCAATATGGCGCTCCGTAATATACAGGAGCTGTACTCAGTAACATGGTGGAATATTTCAACAGCTAATTCTGGAAGTGTTTGTACACTTAACTTTTCATGACTAAGTAGTTGAGGACGATGTTTTCTTTC
>JAQIFP010000030.1:0-33821 GCA_030141585.1 Ophryocystis elektroscirrha
TATATATAGTGTAAGTATATGTATATAGATATAGTGTAATTATATGTATATATAAATAGTGTAAGTAGATTTATATATAGTATAAGTATATGTATGTATATAGTGTAAGTATATGTAGAGTAATTCTCTTATAATGTATGGTTTGTATTACAGGACGAGTAGGCATTGATCGGATAGTACAGATGGCATAAGACTTAGCTTCAGGAGTGGGATAGCACTGATAACACTTCGTCGTGTTATAGATAATTGGGGTAACTTGGCCATTATAACCCGCAGAACCAGAGTCAACAAATGGTAAATCTGAATATGCGCTATTTAAATAGCTAGTCATTGTATGGGCAAATTTAACCATTATTTATTATATTAAATTATATATAATTCAATGAAGCAAGTTTAATACCATGGAGAATACAAATGCGATTAACATAGATACGAGACTCTTTATTGTCTAATGCATTAAGAATAATGTCAAAGGAACACCAAAACTCAGAATCTAAATTAAATAACAAATGGTTTTTGTAATTACTAAATATATCTGTGTTTCTTATATCCGCGTGGTAAGCTTGAATGATAGCTTTGTTATTAAATCGCGAAGCTAAAACTTGGTGAGATTTTATAACATTTACCTGCATCTCGGGCACAAAAAGCTTTACTTTTACCCACATCATTTTTTTTATAAAGAAATTGACGATTTAAATTAGTGATATCAATTAAATCAAAATCAACTATCACTATATTGAGGAAACCACATAATATCAAATTTTTCAATAATTCACATCCAATACCACCCGCTCCAATAATCAAAATTTTAGTTTTAGAAAATTTTTCAGTTAATTCAGTACCAAGAACATATCTAAAAACAAATTTTCGACAAATTCACATATTCAATAATGGCTTTAATTTTTACTAACTTCACTAAATCAAAGTTTATCATAAGTTTATCACCAAATTTAAACTTGCTATCCAATATATTTATATATATATATACAGACAAGTAAAGTCAAATTTATTCTTTGATATGATTCAGTGTTGCTTAAAGCTTTGAATTATCTAATTTATTAAAAGAGATGGAATACTTTAGGACAAGATGTTATCCTTTAAAAAAAAAATTATATAACAATTTGAAGAAAAAAATAATTTATATGCTGTGTGTTTACATTACGTATAGTTACACATAATATATGTCCTTAAAATATTACTATCTAGTAAGTAAAATGATTAGGAAAATAATAGAGAGTCCTAATGTTATAAAAAGGATGCGAATACACAGATCTCCACTGGCAGAGCGCAACAAGTTCAAAGCCGTTTTTTTGGCTCGATTAGTGTTATACGCAATATCATCAAAACCTTTCGCTAGCATATCCATGCGATCGATTTGTGCATCCATGCGATTTACTGTACTGATTCCAATTGCTTCGGCTTCATCTGCCTTTAAATACAGGTTTATATACTGATATATTGTGCATACAACACTCATTAATAGTTGAATATAGTTTTTACTAGATGCAAATACCGAATTTATTATGCAATCAATATATGCTAATTCAAAAATAAATTATACAAATATACATATTTATATTCATATGTAAATATATACACATATATATATATATATATAACTACGAAGATATATAGACTCATGTATACATATATATATATATATATATATATATATATATATCAATATACAACTACAACTACATATGAATATATACATATATATATATATATACGTGTATATATATATACATATATATTAAAACAATTCATATATATGTATATATAAGCAATTAACAGGTTAAATCATTGATTAATATATAGAGATAATTGATTCCATTATAAATATAGTCACAAGTCTATATAAAATATCAAATAACTTAATAATAAATTAAAACTTATTTTTTTTCAACTTACTAACTGCTTCATACGATTGACAGCTTCTTGCGTTTTGTCCTGTATCTGATCACCGCGCATATTCACTTGCTGGAAAGTGTTTTCGTTTCCTTCCATTTCTTCGGTCTCTATCAATAAAACTTAACACTTTCTTGATATTAGAGACGCATAAAGTCATTTTATATGCAGACATTTGTAAATTATGCACATAATTACGTAAAAACTAAGACCATTACCCTTATCGAAGTTTTCGCGCTGTATTGAATTTTTTATAGTCTCCAAGTCGTCAAAACACTCATTATACGCAACTTTGAACTCTTCAAGCTTTTGCTCATAAGCAGCTTTAATTTGAGGGTCTGTGATAGAACGCAGTTCAAGGGAGTAAGTTTCTGTAGCGGTTCGGAAGTTTTGCAAAAGTTGATTACATTTGTGGACACTAGATATATTGTTTTTCGAGTTTACTCGATTTAGTTTATATAACTGATCTCTCAGTTGTGCTATTATATTGTTCAAATCATTTTTCAATACTTCAACTTCATAATCTAACATTTTTCTACTTAATTACTGCAAGACCACCATAACAATTAACTCACGCTAAAATTTCCAACTATTCCAATACTAATGTAAATCTACGTGCCACATTACTCACTGCTTCCGACAATTATCTAATTTATTCAAAATTAATTAATATAATATTGTATTTTTTTTTTTATAAGTTTGAATACGAATATACGGACCTGATATTAATAAAAAAAATGAAATATCTATTAAAAGTATGTAATGAGTGAACCTTCAAATCAAACAGAAAATTTATCTATTGAATATGCAAAAGCGCTTCAAAAAAAAAAATCTATAAATCAGTATCTAAATGAAATTAGTCAGCTTTCTGATCCCATCCCTTTAAGTATGCTTCAATCTATACAAGGAAGCCTAGCGGAATTCGAACGTCAATTAGACACAATTAAAGCATTATTCATACAAAATGAATGTCTTTTTACCAGGGCGACAATTCTTTCATGGCAGATGTAACAATAATAAAATTATATATAACTTTACTTTTAAAAATTACATAAAGCACCACGTATGTATATACTGCCGTATATATACTGTTAACGCTATAAATATTATATCTCTACTCTACTACTATTCAGGCGAGTAAAAGCCTTAAATAAGTTTTATGATAATTCTAAAGAACAATTAGAACACCGTTTGAAGTCTAAACTATCTGACAGTAACAAGTTCATTAGTCCACAACTTTCTAGTTTAGATGTAAGGCATTTTAAACTTTCATGATTATACCTTCTGAAATAATTATTAAATAAAAAAAAAATAAAACATATATATATATATATATATATAAATATGATTTTTTTTGTGTATAATTGATATTCATATTTTTGCTTAATACATATAATTGAGCAACATATCATGTAGCTTGTATAAATCTCCGAGTTTTAATAATTATTGAGTATTATATATTTGGTGTAGTCTGGTAGTAGATTATTATATATTTATGGTAAAAACCTTTCACTAATTAAAGCTTAATTCATATATCAGCTTGAACGCCTTGATGAAAGCTCCCTAAAGGAAAGGAGTGTGTTGAATGAAACCGGAGATTTAATTGAAGCCATGACTCAACAAGGCTGGGACTCCTTACAAAACTTAATGGAACAGAACTCCCGTATGAAAGTAATTTGCAATACAATATACATTTTATAATATTAGTTATCTAGCATGTTTGCACCTCAAATTTTTCTATTTACATCTAATATATAAAAATATATTAAAATATTTTTGAAATAATTATTTTTTGTCTAAGTTGCGTTAAAATGTCGATCAAAATATGTTAATTTATTCAGAATGCCCAAAAAAAGTTAAAATCTTTACAAAATTCGCTAAAATCAAGTGGTCAGCATATAAAATTTATAATAAACCGTCATTCTTCCGACCGAATGTTGGTATATATACTAGCAATAACTACTGTACTTAGTACTATTTTCTTTTTAATATACGTAAAATACTATTATAGATAAAAAATTGCCCTTTATTTTCCACGCTGTAATGCAAAAATGACAATTAAATTGATACTGTTGCAGCAGATAGTTAAGATACAAAAAAAACCAGTATAAAAATTATTGGAAATCAATTAAATCTTTTAATGTATTATGGAAAAAACATATCAAAAATATTTTAAATATGTTCGATCAAAAATAATACTAAATAGTGTATTTGAAGACATAGTGATAATGTTCACTATTTACAAAATATTTTAATGAAGAAAAAGTTGAAGATTTCGTATGGCAACTTTTTACAAATATATATATATATATATATGTATATAAATATATATATGTATATATCTGTTAATTTACTACATTTATTGATTAAATTTTATATACAAGTATATTTTGTCTATAAAGATTAGTTTGACTAACGATAAATATAAGAACTGAGTTATTTTTTTATATATTGACACATTTTCTGTATTAAATCTATTATATAAAAAAAGTTAAGATATATTCTTTATTACGTGCATGAGGAGAAATGAGTCTAAAATCAGTGTTTAGCGCTTATACCAAGAATGCGTCCGAAATGGACAATAGAACATTTATAAAGTTATTGAAAGATGTCAAAATAATTGATAAGAATTACACTTCAACTGATGGCGATCTTTTATACGCCTCCATGCGTTCTAAATCAACTCGAAAAATGAATTCAGAAGCTTTTGAAGAAGCTATTAAAGCCATTGCAACAAAAAAACAAATGTCCTTTGAAGATTTGAAAAATACAATAACTTCCCAAGAAGGTCCTGTATTTTCGGGAACTAAACCCTCTGCTGTCAAATTTCATGATGACAAAAATTTATACACGGGTGTACACAAACACGGAGGACCTACAATTATTGACAAGGGAAGAACTGGATTTTCACAGCTTTCTGGTATTATATAGATTGATCTATACAAATAAATATACATTCATCTACATTAATATATACTTTACAGTAATCTTACATATATATGTATATAATAAATATAATATATATATTATTATACGTATATATATATATATATATATATGTATATACAATATACAATAATACATATATATATATATATATGTATTATTATGTATTGTATATACTTGCACTATAATATTATATTAAATTTATATTTTACGCATTTTAGAATCAACGATCTATTTTAGAACGGCAGTGTTATTAAAGTCAAAGATTTATTTATTTTATACTGAAATCTTTTACTATAATAATACAACACTTATAATGATAAAAAAATTTTGTGTAACCAAAACTTTTTTATACATGCAATGCTTAAATGTTATTAATTTGTTAGTTTTATGTGTAATTTCAACACCTAATTACAGCTAAATTAAACGTATAATCAATAATTATAAGTCTGCATAGATTTTTATAGATTAATATATTGCGATACTGAATAAAGCTAGTAGAATAATATTAATTAATTGATGTGATCAGAATTGACGGATCGATCAGCAGCAAATGTTAGGGGTGTCAAATTGGATGTAGCGAAGAATACCTAAATAGAATTAGATTGTTTTTTCGCGTTATAAATTCATTACTTTATCTTATTTAAAATTATAAACAATAGCTTTATAAGTTTCAACATTACTCATACTGTCAACATTTCTGTGACAAAAAAAAAATGGAAATTCTAGAGCCTACCCTCGAAAGCCTTTACAAACTAGAATCTTTGTCATGGATATTTGTAGGCGGTAAAGGGGGAGTCGGTAAAACTACAATAAGTTCTTGTATTGCAATTGAGCTGGCCAAAACTCGTGAAAGTGTAATAATTACTAAGTTTTTATTCTTATATAATTTTTGCACAAATTTCTCGAGTTATAAAAAATTTAGGTACTATTATTATCTACCGACCCAGCACATAATTTGGGAGATGCATTCTCTCAAAAATTCTCTGGTACACCAACGTTAGTGAATGGATTCAAAAATCTATATGCAATGGAGTTGGATAACACTCCTAAAAAAAGAGCGGAGTATGAAGAGTTTGCATCAGACAAAACTGGTTTTGGACAATTTCTCCCAGAACTAATTTCTTGCTTTCCTGGTATTTATGAAGCCCTAAGTTTTGCTGAATTGATGAAGTAATTTTGCTTACAGATTTATTAAAATTAATATTTAGCTTTGTTAGAAATCAAAATTATTCTACTATTGTGTTTGATACAGCCCCTACTGGCCATACTATCCGATTATTAGGTTTTCCAGATTTACTAGAGAAAGGCATAGATAAAATTATGGAGCTTCGAGACAAAATGTCCGGGACTATGAATGTAAATCAAATACACGTTGTGCTCATAATCATATAAAGTGTATGTATTAAACGTTCATAAACTGTTTAAATTAATATTTCATTTATTGGTTTAAATTAATCAAAATATATATATATATATATATACAGTCGTATACGATATAGAATCTTTACGATGTATATAAAAATGCGTGTAAGCATGCGTATATAAATCGTACTAATTATAAACACTATTTTTTACTTATTTCTTATAATCTATTCAAAACTTCCCAGTAGAAAAGAATCAAAGAGTTTATAATATGAATACTTAGATGTTTCAATCCTTGACCGGTGATTTATTTAATAACGATGAAGTAATCAAACAAGCTTATAAATTTATCAATAGCTTAATGAGAAATTGGATCATTTAAAAGTTTTGACTACATCAGTGAAGTCTAATTTTCAAGATCCCGTAAAAGGAATTTAAATGTATTATGTGTTAACTCAGTTTAAAACGACATTTGTATGCGTTAGTATCCCTGAGTTTCTTAGCGTCTATGAAACAGAGAGATTGGTACAAGAACTTGCCAAGTACTTATTTTAATTGCCATATATGTCTTTATAAGATTTCAAATAGACACTTCCTATATTGTAGTGAACCAAGTTATTTTTCCAATAGGTAAACCAATACATTTACCATACTTCAAATTATTTTGAAGTTTTACATATACCATAATAATACTGTATTTATCTTAACAAACTCTATTATGTATGTCCCTATTATAATTATTATTATGTTATAATTATTTTCAAAACATAACATTCTATTTCAGCTGCACATTATTAATATAAATCAAATGTAATGTGATTACGAAGTCTAATAATGAATAATTTACTACTTAATTGAAATGGTTATTTTGTAGAAGAAGCAGATTCACTTGAAATTGATTCTGAAACACTGAGTAGCTTGATGTCAGAAAATTCAGTCAATGAAAAATATAAAAGTCTTATATCTAACCTAAATAAAAAGGTAGAATATAGTTGCGAAAAATTTTCGCAGGCTGATTTATACAAACAGTATTTTATTGCTAGAAAAAAAATACAATCGAAGTATTTAATGCAAATTGAAGAATTATATTCTTATGATTTTCACGTCAGTAAGGACTTTTTTTTTTTTTTTGACTTAACTTTTAGTACCAATGCCTTTGCAATTGAAAGAAGTTCGTGGCGTAGAGGCGTTACAAAAATTTTCTAAGTTATTACTTGAGCCAAGAAAGCTTCCCATTGAAGAATAAATTTTAAATGAGTTTATTAAACTTAAACTCAAGCTATATACATTATTCTCATTAAACAAATTAAAATATTTTAGTTTCTGTATACCTCACAATTATAATATGGAATGATATATTTAACTGAGTTTTATTGGTCTTGTGATAAAACATAAGCTTCTTAGCTGATTTAATAGCATATTTATTTATTATCTGATACGAGTATAATTGATCAGCACACAACATCTATACTAACATTTTCGTGAATTTTATATCAGATTTATTAAAACTAATCATAATGTTCTTAAATCTAGATATCATTTACAAGTACTAATATAACAAAATCAAAGTGATCATATAAACAGCTAATTATGGAAATTGCTTATATTGATATAATAAGAATGTATATATAACATTTGCGTTATTTCTAGGTATAAAATCAAAGGTATACAATAAAGACTTGATATATTAGCTATATAATTGAATCATGTAATTTATTCAATACTTTATAAATGCTTGTACAACAAGGCTTTATTATATAAGTTACTGTAAAAACAGCACACAGTTAAAACTAGTATTACATACACTTTTCTAGTATAAAATTCATAATTTTATAGCTATTTAAGTTAAGCGATAAAAAATATGGAAGGCTGAATACATCACCTCACTAAAAAGTTTCTCATAAAACTTACGAATTGAGTCACTTATACGGTTTATTTTAAAATAGGTGTATTAAAATGTTGATCGGTATCTTAGTGTCCTTACATGTATATATTTGTGTGCATATCTGAAGTAGAGTATATAAAATACATCAAATTTGTTATAAATTTAGACAATTGCTTACAAGCATTAATATTTAAATAATCATCTCGATTATTGAAAGAAAAATTTTGAAACAAATGAATACGAAAAAGCATTTTTCATATTATTTTGTGTTTACATTATTTGTCTCCTTATTAAATAGCTTAACATAATTACAAATTGGAATATTTATGATAAAATAATTACTGTGAATGTCTAATCACGATTCAGATAGTCTTTCATTTAGTGTTATACGTAATGAAAGACCAAGATATCGTACTTACCATGATGTTATAGTTTCCAACGAATCCTTTGATTTTGATGCACAAGTATTAGAAGATCAAACAAATTATCTGGTACCTCCATTCGTTTCACACCCGCCCAAAGAAAATCCTAACTCTGCTCTCACCATATTAAAAAAAAATCTTGACAAAGAACATGACTCACCAACTAGACGCAAATATGACTTGCCTGAGCTAACTTCTGGTATAATATTAATTTATGAAAATGTCAATTCAAATTTAAATATATTTATTTATGTTTGTGTGCGGGTGTTCCCTTAAAAAAAAATTTATACAATCAATAAATTATTAAACATAATACAATTCTTTGTTTATTATTATTGTTATTATTCTTATTGTGTATTTCACGCAGATAGTGCAACTGCTGATTTTAGTCTTATTAATGAAGATCCGAAAAAAAGTGTTTCTATTGAAAAAGAAATTTCAACTGAATCTCGAACTGAAATAGTACCATCTCAACATAGACCTTCATATTTAACTGAAATTGTAACCAGATATGCAGATATTAAAAAAGAGCTGAAAAAAGCGAAAATCCCTACGAAAAAAGCACAAGCAAAATATTCAGGTCTTGAAGGATTAATTATGAATAAAGCAAATCAGCTCTTAGCTAAAAAAGAGCAGAATCCTAAATTGATAAAACATTCTGTCAAAAAAAGTAACACTGAAACTGCCGATGCGTTTAAGAGGTCTTCTCTCGATGTAAGAGTACCACCTGTGATCAAAGAAAACGAAGATTCTAAAGACAAAAAGACCAAAATTAAGTTTTCAAAACCAGAGCAAAAAGAAATTTTTGAAGTAAGTTGTAAAGAAGACAAAATAGAGGAAGTAAAACAAATCGAAGATAGTCAAAAAGAAAATAAAACTCTTAAAGCTTGTGTGACTAAAAAAAAGAGTACTGCAGAGTTAAAAATCACTGAAAAACAAATACAAACAGTGTCTCAACAAAATAAAAGTTCAGTTAATGGTGCATCCGATAAAAACTACGATAATTTAATTTTCTATACAAAACCGCCAAAGCCAGTTACAAAACCATTGTTAAAAGTTAAAGAGAAACCGAAATTCGAAAAAACGTCGGCAGTATCTGTGCAAGTTATTTGTCTTGAAAGTAAAAAATGCAATGAGAAAAAAAGCAATAAAGGGAAATTTTTTATAGACTTGGCGAAAGTTAAACAACGGGATAAAGAGATTTGCAAACAATACAAGTTTATTAAACCTTCACGGAAACCACACATTTTTCCCGATATGACTACACCGTTGAAACCAGAGAGTTCCTATATATTAAATCCAATATGTTTCAGACTATGCTGTTCACCGACATCTGACCACACTTTTGAAAACTTGAATACATAGAGTGTTTACTGTGAAATTTTCTTCATTGAATATTGTTTTTATACTTAGTATAAAATAAGTTTATTTACGTTTTCATTTATATATTATATGCTTTTATATATAATTTTTATTTTTTTTTTAATATATATGTTTATATAAAAATTTTTGTAATTTTATATCACTAAAATTAGTGCATATATATATTTTCATATAGCTTTATATATATATGATATATTAATTGATACACGTATTATATCTATGTAAAATTAACTGAATAACTAAGTATATTATTTTTAGTAATAAATATAAATATAACTAATCTTTATTAGCAATAGCGTCATGAAATCAAGGTTTTTAATTCTTCAAACTGATGTACTATTTTGAGAATCAATTTTACTTTTACAATGTTTTATCTTTATATAATGCGTATTTTGTGTCATATATAATTAAAATATATATATACATATTATTTGTAAAGCGTTTTAAATTGTTTATTCTTTTAATGTTATAATTCACAATTTCTGTTAGTTTTTATAAACTATACATGTTTTTCAATTTTTAAAGTACAATCAGGTCCATTGTCTGCTTTTTTGACCGTTTTTTCTTAAAAAAGCTTATTTGCTGTTAAAATGACGTCTGAGCTAAAACAGCAAATACTTTTTCACAAGTTAAAGACTGGGTTACCCTTAAAAACTCTTAGCTCAAGTGTAAAATATAACACTAAAAGTTTGCTTTATCTACCTAATGATGCTAAGCGTATTAATATGTAAGCATTGTATCTGCTTGAAAACTTATATTTCGGTTTGGTGTATGCAGTGAATCAGTATTTTTTTCATAAAGAATAAAATTTTTCGATTATATAATATTCAACATGCATGTATATGTTGCCACATGTTTTTAATGTTTTCATTATATATTGGCTCAAATGAAACTTATAACTATATGTTTTTTTTAGAGAAATGCTTCAACATTTTACTTTGGAGCATTTTCAGAAACTCCAGGAATCAGATCCCGACATCGCACAATTTGAGCCTCTCTTTAATTCCATTAAAACTAGAGACTTTTTAAAACCGAAAAAATTTAAAAAGCTGGAACCTCTTATAAATCATTTTTTAGACTATGTAGCCGGGTATTGGTTAGAAGAATCGGTTTTATACTGTCTAGAGTTTTTAATAAAGAGATTTCATGTTGAAAGGTATTCAAAGTTTTGCTTTAGCTAAAATAATTTTTGCGACTATATAAATGGTACAAATACATATGATAACTAATTTATAGTCTTCCAATGGGTATATCTGTACGTATATATATATAATTATATATATATCTATATATGTTAACTGTATATCTATGTATATACATATATATATATATATACAATTAATAAAATAATATTGTACATGTGCTTTTGACGATAGTGATTGATTATAGTACTTTGAAAAGTCTTAAAATTAATATTAACCAGGCATAATATTGAGGCTTTGATGTCAATGTCTCTACCGTTCCATACTTCTAAAATGTTTGTTCGTTTGGTTCAAATATTAGAGCTACCTGCCACTAGGTAATTCTAACTGACGCTTAAATTTGAATTGATAGTCTTTTTTTATTTTTGGAAAACGTTGCAAAAAACGCCGTCCCCCTTCCTCATTCTGTAATTATTATGAAATGCATTCGTGATCCCCAACTTCTTACTTTTCTCAGTGAATCGACTAAACGTATTTTCCAGTGAGTCATATTATAAATAATTTCTTCTTATAATTTATTTATTAATTTATTTATGTATTTAAATAAATATAAATAAAGTTTCAATATATATATATATATATTTATATGTATAATGATTAATATAAACTTTATATGCAGATCAGTCAAAAACCCAAGTCTTCCGTTATTGAAGCTATATACAAAATGCTGTATAGAATCATTTGCAGATTCAAAATTTTCTTTCAAGTAAGTTTCTTTAATTGAATAAATTCAATTAATAGCGAAACAATTTTAAGACAGTTGATGTCGCAGCTATCTTTTTCGCTCCAAAATTTCACTATGACTGTAAGAAACTTTGAACTATAAATACTAAACCATAGACATGCATTGTTTTTATCAAATGCATTATTATTACAATATATATATATATAGTACAGAAACATAGCTATAAGCTCTGATATACAATTACTGATATGAAAAACACATTCATATATTTGTGTTTTTTTATAATAAGGAAATATATTTATTTACGATAATTCATGTATAAGCATAAAGCGCTACAAATTATGTACTTATAAATCGTTTGCTTGCCAGGTTTTATTTGATTCTGCTCTCTATATTTTAACCCACATAAGTAAAAAATTAAGTTTGACTGAAGATATGTTAAATGCGATTACCTTGGAAGTTTTTTTTTCTGTGGTTGATTACTCAGGCTCAGATGAAGATTTCATCAAATGTTTCCAGTTTTTAGATAATTTCTTGTTCAATCAGCAATCGAAACTTCCTCAAAAATTTATTGAATATATTGTTAATCCAGAAATATCCAAAAGGATAGTTTTTTTACTAAAACTATCAAGCAAATTTACTGAAAATACAACTTTGATCTCTTACGTTATTTTGAATATCTTGAATTTTTGTCTAACTTCCGTAAGTATTTTCATTTATGACTAAGTTGTATTCAGGTTATATCTAAAGAAAACACCGTAAATTTTATCAAACAACTAATTACAATTCAAGAAAATGAACAACTGTGGAATAGTTTTTTACAAATAGGTATATGTTCCATTTTATACGATCTAATTATAAAGTGTAAAGATGAAGATTTTTATAATGGTAAGTAATTTTTATGACAAATTTTATCAAAATTTATATTTATATTTATATATATATATATATATATATGTATATATATATATATTCGTGATGTTTGTCAAATTGTTACATTTGTTATTCATATTCATTATTTAATTGATAAAAATTATAATAATATAAACTATTATTACGAAATTCTAATTAATGTATTTTTTTTACCTTTAGACGTAATATGTCCGATTTTGTCTCATATAGACATTTATTACCCCACAGCTACTAATATGGCTTTAGAATTTTTAATGGAATCTAAAGTGGACTCAAATTATATCAGCGTATTAGCTAACGCATTGAATCGTGATTCATTCACTGAAATAAACGCGAAAAGTGAAAATGCTATGGTTTTTGCAAACTTGCTTAATGAAAATAGTGACACCAGATTTGAAGCTCTCAAAATATGTTCAAAGAATTTGAAGAAAGATCATTCTAAATATCTTTTTAACACTGTCTTTCAGCACATATTTGATAAATCATCAGCTATAGTTGATTTTCTATTAGAATCCGAAAGTATATGGAAAATAGCTCCTTTGCAAATATCACTTTTCCATTTAACCAAATTTTTGTATACTAATGTATCTTATTCATTTGAAAGTGCTCCTTGGTTATTAACAATATCTGAAAAATCAATATCTGAGAACTTCATTTATTACATTCCTCTTATATTTGATTCCGATACTAGAAATCGTTTGGTTTTATGCTTCAACTTATTACATTGTATATTAATGAATAATAAAAAAGAAGCCCGGGAGGTATTTAAAATTCTGTCTCCTATTTTAGTTCCGTTACAATGTAGTGTTACAATGTCTAATCGAGAGAATTTGAAACCATTGAAATTCGCTGTAAACAAAGTATACACTTTACTGTCTGCGAATTCTGATGTTATTGGTCACTTAAAATTGTATATGGATGAAAATTCACAGAGTAATTTATTACAGTTAAAACATTTTGGATGTTCTGATGTATTTTCTGTTATATCAAGTGAAGATAATGTAGTTCCATATATATATCCTACACAAGGCATTTTGGGCGGTTTACTGAATTTTTTCTCATACATTAGTTCATGTATAGAGTGTAAGGAAAGCTATTTACCTATTATATGGAATTTTTGGATGTATACAGTTGGTGTAGAAAATAAATACAATGGGTACTTAGCATGTAAAATATCCCTTCAGCATTACTTGAAACGGTTGGAGAAAACAAATCT
The DNA here is from genome assembly GCA_030141585.1 of Ophryocystis elektroscirrha. NCBI lineage: Eukaryota > Apicomplexa > Conoidasida > Neogregarinorida > Ophryocystidae > Ophryocystis > Ophryocystis elektroscirrha. The sequence continues at coordinate 13,928 of JAQIFP010000030.1, forward strand.
GTATAATATAAATCAGTTTGTATTGCTTTGTTTGTGCGATGTCTTAAAGATAGAAGATTTACAAATAAATGTATCTCAGCTGTATAATAGTATACTTTATATAATACTTGGAGATTTAAAGAAAATATATTCCAATATCTTAGACAGTTTAATTGAAGAAATAAAAATTAAAGCTTGTGAAGCATTATGCACTTTAATTAAACTATATCCTGCTAATAATGAGCAAATAATTACTATTGTTATTATACAACTTCTTTTGGCCGATAAAGCTTTTGAAGATATTGCACTTAAGCTTTGTAAATGTCTGAAAGCGTCTATGAAAATGCAAAAAAAAGTTACCTGTGATTGGAGTAATTTGATACAATTCCCGAATACTGATCAAAAGTTCATTCTTGCACTTAAAAATAAAATTGAAACTCAAGAAGTTAAAAAACTTGTTAATGGTATATTAAATGCTTCGGAAGACAAAAAATGGAAAAATGTTTTACGAGATTTGAAGAAGAAAATTGCGAAATTTATTGTAGCGGCTGATATTAGTTTCAAATATAAATTGGTTGAAGATTATATGATCAAAATAATTATATTAGAAAATGATGATTTCCCCATAAACCCATTAGATCTATATATTCCTAATTTACACACCCAATTATCTGAATCTGACAATATTTACGATTATATGACTTTCATAACTGAGAATTATTCTCAGAAAATTTCATTTACAGATTTTTACAATGATGTCCTCACCGTTGTAGCAAAAAATCCTGAAAAATATTCCAATCCTATATACATTTCCAAAATTTATTCTTTCATTCTTAAGATCATCAATGCTAATGCATTAAAGTTTAGCAAAGACGAGTACAAACATTTAATACAATATTTAGTTGCTGTATATGGCAATATAATATCGTCAAATGCATTAAATAATGAAATTCAACAATTATTAGATTCAATTTTGATGTTTGATAACTTCCTATTCGAGCAATGGAATTGTGCAGTAAAAAGTATAGAATCTGAAGTTGTGTATGTATTTTTATTAAAATACATGTACAAGCATATAAATACTTGGAATAGACAATCTCAATGTCTTTTACAAACATATTTATATAAGTATTTGGAAAAGTATGAAAATAGTATTGATGTTTACAAGTACACATTAGTGTGTTTAAATAATTGCACACATATACAATCTGAGATATATATATACAAATTATTCAAGATAATGGAATCGAAATTGGATCAACTTTTAGAGTTTATACCGTACGTGTATATAAATATACTTGATAGATTTTGGTCGAATATACAATATAAAAATATAGCGCTGAAGTTATATGTAACAAATATATTAGGTTATATATTAAAGTACTATCCCAATTGTATTTTGAATAGTACAATTATATTAAAGCAGTATATTGAAAGTATATTTTCGAAATATGTAAATTTTTCGTTTATATTATCGAAGTGCATCTTATTTATACTCAATCATTATTATGAGGACAAAATTTCTTTCCAAAAATATAATTATTACTTTACCAAGAATAAAACTTCAACTGATTACCAAATTGAATTGAAAGACATTAAAAACCGGACTATAAGTATGGCTATACAAACATCAACTGTAAATACATGTTATAATAATCTATTATCAAAAAGTACAAATTATACGTCAACTGGTATAGAAGAAGATACTGATATGCTATGTGCAGATATCACTACAGATACAAGCTCACAAAATGAAACAAATATTGACAAATATAAACCAAAACGAACAACTCTTCACGAAGATTTACGATATTTTACCAGCTTACTGTTATACGATGATGACACTCTCGAAAACAGATACACTAATTACTCAAATTTTCTCGTAGCTTTCATACTTATATGGAAAAAATATGAGCTAGAATCAGAGACCTGGGTTATAGATACAGTCAGTGCTCTATTGAAGAAAACACAAAAAAAAATAATTGATACCGAAAAAGGGAGTATAAACTTACGGTTTTTCTATAAATTACTGTATTGCAGTATCAACAATCAACAACAACTGTACAATAATATATTTGAAGTTGATGAGTTCAGTGAAAATTTCAGTATATTCTATCAAGTAGTATATATTACTTTATCAGTTATTCAAAAATACCTTATTAGTTATGGTTTTGATAAATATGATTACTGCAATACTATTCAATTGGTTGACTTATTACTTACTTACTCGAATTCGAATGATACCGATGATGCCTCTTTAATTAAACCAATAATAAAGTTAGGAAAAAAAATTACAAAACAAATATTAATGAATTATACAATTCCATGGAGTATGCTAAGTTTATTAACGAATATATATCAAAATATAAATATAAAGAGCTATAATATATTAGATTATATATCAAATTATATATATAAACCATATATCGAAGAATATATCCATAAAAATAATTATTTAAATAATGAAGACATGGAAAAATCTGTGGAAAATATTGAATATATAAATCCCTTAGAAAATATAAACATTGACTCTGTATCTAAAGAAGAAGAAATAAGTACATGTTTAACACTAATATGTGCTAAGATAAGTCAGAATAATGAGAACATAAATAATATGGTTACAAACTTACGCATATTAAATAATATGATAATTATCTATGGACACACATATACGGAAATATTTGGTGCCTTACTAAAAAAAGATATTTGTAATATATACTCCAATAGTTATAATAACATTATAAGTAAATATTATAATAATGCTCTCATTATGGAACTAACAAAACTTGCTACTATATCGCATTCCACCTTAAGCATATACGATAGTGCCAATTCAGAGTTACTACAAATTTTATTAAATATATGGGATACCTATATACGTGGATTTACAAATATAAACGAAAAGCAAAAACAAGAAACATTGTTACATTTATTTATTACCATATCAGTTCAATTAAGACCATCCATCCTGCTATGCGAAACTTCATTTGATTACATAAATCAATATATGTCAAATATCTTATTTAATTATGATTATATACAAGCTTTTTTGAATCCTCAAATACAGCAAAAGTCTTGTGTTGAATTCTTATTGCATGATGTCCATAATTTCAATAGTATACCGTATATAGCCATTTCTGATATACTGAAAAAAAAAAATAAAAGTACACAGGATCTTCAGTTTATAACATGGCGTTTTTCTATCAACTATTTAATTAAATCTATACCCTATGACAAACTTCAAAAATGCGTTATTCCTTACCTCAAGAGCCAAATAAATGACACCGAATCAGGAACTGCTTTGAAAATTAGCTCTATATTTAGTATGCTAGGAAGTTCCGTTAAATTTTCCGTTTCTAAAAATGTATTGCCCCATGCAGCGGTGTCTCAAAATTTGATAATTGCTACTTTACATGCCATGAATCAACAATTGAACAGGAATCAAACAATTATCGATACAACTTTACAAACAGAGTTTGCTGAATATTGTCAAAGTGGTGTTTTAAATACGTTAGTAGATCATTCAACCAAGTATCATTTATTGTCTCCATCAAATGCTTCCATGGATTCAGCATACAGATGGATGGAATCAGGTCTATACCTATTTATGAAACATTGGATATATAAATTAAATGATGCAACTTTACAACCCTTCATACATACATTAATACAGTAAGTATATATGGTCATTGGAAGTTATTCTTCATTAATCTTTCTTGCTATTCAATCAAATAAATAACACTTATTTATTAAATATATATTGAACCATTAATTATATATAAATATGAATTATATTTACCGCGGTTAATATAACGATATATAAGTGTTTTTACAATTTGTTATATGAGTGTAATATTATATAGGTATGGAAAGTTTGATAATGATGGAGAAGACTGGTATAGGGATAAAAATACTTTGATTTCTCCTATGGATGCTGCAAGGTAAAATTAACTAATTCCAAAAAATTATAAATAACTAATAAATAAAAAGTTATAAATTATATAAACCAAAATAATATATAAAATGTAAATATTTCTTATTAATTTACACATAAATAAATATAGATTTATATATATTTATATATACATATACATATATATATATATATATTATAGTATTATTAAAATATGTCAGTAATAAACTTCATCATACTTTTTTTATATAGAGAGTCTATAATTCGAAGAACAATTATTTTGATGCTCACTACAATAGTTGAGGAATTGGACGAACTGGGATTAATGTCTTCACTTTGGGAAGTATTACCGCAAGTTACAGAATCTCTTAAAGCATGTCAACATAATGCAAATCTATGGTATAAACATTCTACAAATGTTGTTAACGATCACGTACGTTTACATTTAAAAGAAATAATGCTTATTAGAAAAAATTAAAACGCTCCGATATTATACAAGAAAACAACACATTTTGGTGGTTTGACTTGGGAACATCCTGCTTATATTTATTAACTAAATTAGCTTCTTTGTATCCTTCTCATAGTCTTGTTGAACATTCTTCTCCAATAGTTTTCAACTTTTTCGATATCTTTGCCATGCTTGCACCTTTTTCGTTTAATAAATCGGATTCATATTCTTTATCAAGCACTCTGTACTACTTAATGTCTCAGCTTTTAAAAAATTTAGTAAACTGCATCTGCCAAACTCCCGAACAGGTACGACAATCAAACTTAATTTACAATGCTTCTTCCTAAGTATTAAATTATTGTGAAATATTTCTGTTTATAATCACCTAAAATGTTTTCAAGTCTAATAAAATATATAATCATTTAATTAATTTTATATAAATATACTTTAAGTACTTTTGAGTAATTCTAAGTAATCAAGTACATGAGGCTGAGTAAAGTTCTTTTATGATATGCTTATGTACATTAATATTCTACCACGGTTCGTATATATATTTTAATAAAAAGGCATAAAAATTCTTAAGTATAATAATAATATACGATATCACCACAAGCTCTAGCGCTTACAGACGTCTAGATAAAATTGTATATATTATTAGCAAATTAAATAATTATCAAAACTTAAAATATATAATTTTAATATTTGGACGATATTTATTACAAAAGTTTAATTATTTCTGTTCAGTTAAAAGTATTTATGGAGTCTTATCTCTCAGCTCTACAAAACGCACGTCATTCAAAGATTCGGTATGCATTATTGGCAGTACTTAAATGCATATGGGAATCTTATAATTTACAATTGATCGATTGTATTTCGAGTTTTATCAACATTTTAACAGAGTTACTGGAAAATTACAACGAAAATGTAGTACAAATGACAAAATTGCTTATTTTTTCAATTGAAAAAAACAGCAGCAATACAATCAGTTTCCAGCCTAAATAGGGAAATCATTTTCTTGAAACGTTTTGATTGATTCCGCTGGACAATAATTTTTGTTAATGTTGTCTTTTGATTTATTTCTAAAAAAACGTAAATAAATATTTCATTAAAACCCAAATTAAATATATTAAGCAGGATACAGATTTGCTAATGTGACGTGATTCATATATATATGCTTGCAACATAAATCATTCACAGTATATATACTTCTCAAGTATACTTTTTTTCTCTATATGTATATATATATATATATATATTATAGTACATATGTATTATAAGCATACACGAATTATGTATAAATACGTATAAAAAAAATACCCATATATATACCTACATATATATGAAATAAACATATTTTTTTTTTTTTTTCATACATGTTACAAACATAAATTATATTAATATATATATATATATATATGTAATAAAAATACATAATGTTGGTTCCGTAAACAGATATAGGTATAAATTATTATTAATGTTATTTATATGACCATAAATGTATATTTAAATACGTAAGCGTAAATATATATTTTTATCTTAATAATAACTAGAATTAATTAAAGCTTTTTGAGCTAGATGCTTATTTATTACTCTTCAATGACTCTCATGGAACCAACTGTGTGTCTCTTTGATATTTCATGCAAAAGCTCTGTATTGGTAAAAGATTGCAGAGAAGTCTTAGTAGGGTGATGGGCATACCACCAAACGGTGCCCGTAAATAGAGTACCTGCAATTATATTACCAATGCCAGAAGGCAATAAAATATAAAGGCAAATTCTTCCAAACCTTCCATATCCAACAAAAATAGCAGCAGCCGCATAATAAATGTTTGCTATAACGTGTTCATATCCCCCAACTGCAAATATACTTATAGAATAAAATATTGCTAGTATTTTCCCTGCACCCTCCAAGCATGAACAACACCACGTTGCTAAGCATACCAGAGAATTACATGCGAACCCCAGGGCTACTGTCGAATAAAATTTTCTGTTTATTTTTTCGTCCAATAATGAAGACAAATACGTGTATTGCACAGTGCCTTGTGTCATGTCTTGAGATAGATATGAAACCAAAAAAGCAAATAATATTGCTCCAATGGTGTTTCCTGCTAACGAAATACCCCATACACGTAATAAATGCAATAACTTTGAAGATCCACAATGAAGTACAAGTAAAACCATCGTTACAGTATTTCCAGTAAATAATTCAGAACCAGTGTAAATAATGGCCATAAAAGCTCCTGGAAATAATACCCCAAATATAAGTCGAGTAACTCCTCTTGAAACTAAATTTTCCTTATCAAAAAAAAAAGACGCTAAAAATAATACAATTTTTTAATTTATACCTAACGAAATCAAAGCGTGACCGTATAAAGCTACCCAACATCCTGCAGCAACAGACTGTACTAATAATTTTGTATTCTGCAGAAGAATTTTATGTTCTGCAGAAGAAATCATCCTTCTAAAAGCCGATTGCGGCACAGTTAACGGCATTTTTTATTGATCTTTTCAAAAATTTAGTAAAACAAGCATTTGTGGCAAATTATAGTAAAATAAAACACTGTTTATTAATTGTATGCTTTAGTTTGCAAAGTTATCTAATTAATTATTTTCTTAAGTTCATTTCTTATAATTTTTAATAAAATCTCTATTATTAAAAAAAAAAATATGCATACTAATCGGATTACTTAATTGTATGTATGAATTGTCTTATACGTCAATTATTGTGTTAAATGTTTTTTTTTTTTTTTTTTAATTTTAAGAAAAATATATATATTAACTCTTATTGTATATATTGAATTATTAGTATATATTAATAATTATCATTTTTTATATATACAATGCTAATCAGCATGAATTTAAAAAAAAAAAAGTTAGCATATTTAGATACATGTAAATAGCGTAGTTTATGTTAATAAAGTATATATTAGATATGTGTTTATTGCATATATACAAGGATGATAATATATATATATTTATAATCACCGTTGTTAACCTGATGGTCACCGGCAAAATTTAGTTTAAATCTCTTTTTTTTTTATTAATACTCAGCCATGATATTAAAAAATATTAGTTATAGTTATGTGCGATAAAATGCAGGAATTTTATGTACCAGCCAAACCCCCAGACAAGAATTATTGGGATGAAATGATTATATATGACAATAAAGAAGACTGCATACACATTCCAATTCAAAAAAACGATAATTTAGATCTTTTTAAAGATGACAGCAGTGTTAATACAGCAAGTACATGTTCGGTAGATAGAGACAAAAGAAATAGTCTAACGGATAATTCGGATGATAAAAATAAGCCTTATTTTTTTGCTAAAACCAATTTATTGTACATTGGACCAAATAATGCTGCCCGTACTATAAAAAATATTAAGTATGTCCCAATTTATGCACGTCCGAAATTAGTTCCCTATAATAAAAATAATAAAGATGTTAGTGAGAAAAATAAATGTCAAACTATTCATTATTACATGGCAAATGACAAATTGGTTAATGGCAACAGTCAAAAAAAAGAAACAGAATGTGACATTCCGAAAAATGATGTACTCGATAATAAAGTTGAAAATCTAGAAAGTTCAAACATAGAATCAGAACCACAAAATAAAGAAGAACTGAAAAAAAAATTATCCTCGAAACACTCGAATGCTAAGTCGAAAAAAAATAAAAAAAAAAAAAATGTTAGTGATAATAGTAATTTGGAAAAATTAGATCATGTTACTCCAGAAGATTTAGCAAGTACATTATCCGGAGTATATTTTCATATACCAAAAAAAGAATGGCGAGCTGTTATTGGAAAAGGAAGCCGACGACAACAAAAAACATTTAGTGTTCGCAAATATGGATTCTTTTTAGCCAAACAACAAGCTGAGTACTTTAGAACTCAGTTTGATAAAACAGGAAGATTATACGACTCTAAAAGATATACTCCCGAAAACTTAGTCCCAAATAATAATTTCGACTCTCCTGGAAAAATTGATGTAGTTAAGGAGGCAGAAGCAATTAGATCGTTTCGTCAAGCAAAACGTTTAGATACAATTGACAATGATTTAGAAGTTTTAGAGGCACAAAATAAATCAAAGAATAATTCTCCTATAGTTGAAGAAAAATCCAAAAAGAAACCTAAAGTTTCTGAACCTCAAAATGCTGTAGCCAAACATGAAGTAGAAGAAAATAATGAACAAAAAGATAAAGTGGAGCGTTCAAAAGATTATTTCTTAAATGATAACCCAGTTAAGAACCGTTTAAGAGAAAGACAATCCAAATCCTATCTTGAAATGTCTTCTTTATATTTAGATGACATAGCGGAAGAAAAAGTTCCGTATAAAGATTCAAATCATTTAAAAAAAAGAAAATACGCTAAAGGAGGAGGATTTTATGAAGACCCTATGTTATATAATCGTTCGCCTAAGAAACTTATGAAAGAAAATAAGCAAAGAAATGTGTCTGATATAATTGATTCAACCGAATATCTTTCTGATTCTGCTCTTTCTTATTATTTGGCTTCAGTTCTCCAACCCCCAGTAATATCACATGAAGATGTTAGTCCGTCGAATGATACCACTATAAGTTCAAGTTTTGTCGAGCAGTTAAATCATATGCAAGAAAAGAAAAAAACAAATGAATGTGAAATAAAAAGAGCGTACGAGTTATTGATAGAGTATTGCTTAAGTCTTCTATTTGATGCTATATCAACACCTCTTATATATAGTAAACCTGTTAAACATGTATCTAACGAAGATACCGTTCCCTGGAGTGTTCCTTATATCCCTAGTTTTTCCTTTAAAGGTAACAAACATATATCTAAATTATAATTATAATATTAATAATTATACATGTATACACATAATTATATATATATATATATTTATATATACATTTATATACATATCAATAGATATAATTATATATATATCTATATATATATTAATAGATATATTTCTATATGTATATATATATAAATATATTTATATATATATTTATATATATATTTATATATATATGTATTTTTAATATATAAGTTATATGAAAGTAGTAATATTAATTTATTTATTTTTTATTAATTAATATTTTACAGTTATTTCGAAATGTGATCTAGAAGTCTTACAAAATTTATTAAAAATCATTCTTGTCTGATGGTTTACAATTCCTTAATTTTTTTTCTCGAAGATAAAATGCAGTTGAAGAGTTGTGTTACTGATAAAGAAATTAGTTAGTTTTTTATAAGTATTTATTATGTTTTTTTTTATTATACTTTTTATCATTTTTATGAATTTTAGTTATTATTACTTCCTTTATTAGCTATTTTTTTTAGCTCTAGTTCAATATCAACTTCTTTAGACCTTTTAGGCAATGGTTTTTTGTTAATTGGTTTATTTTGGATTTTTTGGGTTATTTCTTTTTTATCTTTAAATATAATTAGCTGTAATACTACCAGCTTACTTTTTTTTTTGGAATTTTCACTTTTTTTTATTGTCATTTTTTATTATTTGTGCTTAAAAGTTACTAAAAGGTTGAGCAAAGTTAGTACAAAGATAGGAAAAAAAGGTACACCTTAATAAAAAAAAAGAAAACGGCTACTGGGGACGACGGAATTGCGATACACGAGGAAGTGCAGTTGGTCTTTTTTGAGGCATCATATCCTCGTAAGGTTCCATATTATAATTCATTATTTCAATATTAATTGGAACCTCTTCCATATCAAATGGATACCTGGGCATATATCCTGACGGTTGAAACGTTGGTACTGGTTGATTTGGCGCCTGTATATGGTTAAACATTTGGAGCAGTGCTAAAAACTCTAATTGATCTATAAATGAGTTTTCATCTCTTCTTTTCTTTAAATCACGATATTTCGTTTTGAAATAGCTCTGCATATCAAAAATAAATTACATGGAAATTTAGTTAATATTACTCAAATAAATGTAAATATAAATTTATACACATATTCGTGACTATGCAATTACTTTAAACAATATATACACGTATGGTTTTTTATTATATTTAATTTATAGTTAATTTATTTTATTCATTTCCTCTAAATGTATACTAAAGAAAAAAACTTAAATATTAATATACTCAAACACATGACATTAATATTAATAACTTGATTACAGCACATGTATTATTTATTTTACATTATTTATACAACATTAGTACAAGGAGCTTAGTATATTAATTCAGTTACCGTTTCTGCTTCCAAAGGCGTTAGAGTTGATGCTTGAATTAGATCACTCGTAAAAGAGTCATCACCCCTTGAAACCGTAACAGCTACGTACAAAAAATTTATTATCAACACCAAAAATTTTTGCATATTATACAAAACTAACAATTATAAAGAAACTGATTCTTTCAATGTTCTATGCTCGATAGAAGCTATACAAAGAAAATTAAAGAAAAAAGTTATTTTAGAATGAAGTTAAATTATATTATGTAATATTATATTAATATTACTTCTTACATATCAAAAGATTATTTTTATATGTTTGAAAGTACAATGCTTAATTTAGCCATATAAATAATCAATACTTTTACATTAGAATAATAAAAGAAAAATTTCTCCCCCTTCTCAACAATTATAAGAAAAAAAATTATTGTCAAACTTTAATAAAATTACTTAATTATAGCTTTATTTACAAGTTTGGATAAAAAAAATCCTCTGGTTTCATCACATCTAGGATCTGAATGAAAACAAGCTTCATATATTGAATTAATTTTTTTATTATTATTTACGGATTCCAAATACTCTGACTTCAGGTGGCTGGATTGGGAAAATTCGTCACATATTACACTTGATAATTTTAACGGAAATTCAGCCAATATATTAGCAACAACTTGCTCGTTTTCATGCACGCATAATGAGCAAGTTGAGTAGTAATAATTTTTTGCAAATTTAAATGTATTTATTGTATTTCGTAGTATTTTTGTTTGTATCTCCTGCAATTTTAATAATCTATTTAATTGAACATTTTTATCACATCTATCATTGAGACCGGTACCAGAACACGACGGGTCAACGAAAACTGCATCAAATTTTTCATTTGTAGAAAGCTCAATTTTATGATTACAGGAAGAACAAAATGTTTCCGAGGTAAGGTTTAATACATCCACTATATATATTTCAACTAATATATTTTCACTCGTGAATATGCAATATTTAGAGTCAGAAGTTAACTCGAAAAGATTACAGCAATTAATGCAATTATAAGGACCATTCAGGTTTGGAAAACATAACTTTATTCTAAATAAATAAGCTGTAAATGCAATCATAAATATAATACATACTAATCCACATAATTACATAAATATATATTTATATATATTATGCTATAAATAAATAAGTATATATATATGTTTATTTATAATATAATATAAATAAATATATATAATTATACACGAATGATATATATATATATACACTTTGAGTAGATATATATATATATATATATATATATATATATTTTAATAATAACTTCAAAATATATACATAGATTTATATAATTAATATAATTATATTATTTATATTACATTAATGCAATTATTTGTTTGAATTGATGTATATGCGAATTTAAATATAGCTATTTGTATCCTAAATTAATAGGTAAAAATGCGCATGTAATAAATTTTCTTTTTATTATCAACGAAGTCTTTAAATTACCGATTTATAAGAGTCTTGGCTCTTGATAAATGTTTTTCTACGGCGACATATCTACCATTATAATTTAACAAATCTTAAAATATTTGAATTATTTAACATTCCTACCTAAGCAGTGTAAGGCTTTGCTTCCAGGAGCTGCACATATGTCTAAAATAGACATACCAGGCTTAACTTTCGCAACTATTGCATTGGCACAACTCGAGCGATCCTGTATTTGGCATCTTATAAAATCATAATAAATTTATTCCCCTATGTGTTGACATCAACACCTATATTTGTTTACTATTTATATGTAGCAGCAAAAACTAATGTGTATTTTATACAGTAACCGATTAGAGTTTTATAATTACAAAATATGAAGACATTATTAAGTAACCACTATTGAATATTAATAGCTTTATTAATATATATAATTTATATTATATATGAAATTATATTATTTATTAAAATAATAAATATTAAATAAATTAAATGACAAACAAAAATATTATAAAAATAATTACGTATTGGAGTACAAAAAAGAAATTGCTTAATAAGTGTATATAGATTTTTAATTGCAATAGATATATAGTATGAAACTGAAAGGTTACCTGAAGAACAATACAGCCATTTTGATATATATTCAAAGAAATTAGAGGACTTAGAGAATTTGCTTTGAGATTAATTATATAAGGGATTTTTTTATCTATAATTATTTCAGTATTTGAAGTTGATGAATAGGCTTCTTTAGTTTCTCTGAAAGCTTTTTCTGGAGATATTCTTGACAAATTAACTCTAATATAACTTTGCTTAAAATTATCATTTTTATTTTCAATTTTTGACAAGGGGAGTTCAAACTTTTTTAAAATATTATCTTTATTGCTAATCAGGTATTTAGCTAAGCTGCCAGAACCCTTAATGCCTTTTCCAAATAACATATCATATAACATAGCTTGAGCTGTATAAATGGCGTGAGGATCTTTGAATGTCATAGAATTTGCTACCTTTTTTAATATATTCTTTTTTTCTGCGATTTTGTGAAGGAGTGCATAAATCTGTGGTAAATATTATTCAAATATTTCAAAATAGACACTAACTGCTCTGATAACGTACAGAGCGGCCATGCATAATAAATATATAATAATAAATATAATTGCAATTAAGTTAAATAAAACATATAATAAGAATTATGAAAATTATTTTGCTACGCTTTATAGGTTTAACGAATTATTTATATTAATATCTTATAATATATATATTATAATATATTACAATATATATATATTTATATTTTAATGTATATAATATTTAACATACACTTTGATATATTACATGTACAAATATGAGCTATTTTATAAATATAATAACATGTATTGATAAATTTATTTATTAATGTGTATTAAGTAATATTAGCTTAAATTATAATCCATATGAATACCTGTCTCCAGTAAGCCATTTTGTGGTTTTTTTGATCTTTAATGTAAGCGTAGAAAGCATTTTTGACACTGATTTGTTCTATTTGAGACTTTTTAAGTATTTTGCCCGTATCTAAATATATTTGAGCCATTTTTTTTTAAATATTGTGTTTAAACCTTAAAAAAAAAAAAAAAATTAACTTATTCTTATTAGTCTTTACAAAAAAAAAAAGCAAATTTTAAACCATTAATTTATATACATCTAAATTTGTTTTCAATATACCGAAAACACTAAACGCCAGTGTATCAGTTTCATCAGGTTCTATAGAGTTATTTATACAATCTTTTAAAGCACTACTTATAATTTTGATAGCTTCAGAACGATTGTAATTTTTTACGTAATTTGCATAATTTAAAGCAATGGATAATCTTATATAATGGTCGGGTGCTAGACTCGAAGCATAGTCAGCTGCTTGAGAATATAAAGCTCCTATTTCATCATTTCTTAAAAGATCTTTTTCCAGTTGATAGTATCGACAATCTGCTTCTAGTTTTTTATAATATGCTAAACTTGTTTTATCCATAGTAATTTGAGATAAACATCGAGCAATCTTAATAGCTTCTTCGCATTGATTAAATATTAATTGTTTGATTTCATTGGAATATTCACGAGCCTGTATATCATTTAAACAGTAAGCTTGTTCCTCTGCGTATAATTGAATATTCCGCAATTTTGAAATAGAGCGGTTGTAAGCTAAACTCAACAATTGGATTTCTTCATTTGTAAGAACATTTTTAGTAACCGCTATTTCTTTCATAAATTCTTTCATTTCTTCAAATCTTTCGATTTGTTCTGCTAACTTAGCTTTAATAAGAAGTTCCGAAACACTCATTGTGTATTTATGTGGGCATCATATCGTTCAGTTATGTGTGGTTATTAGTCATACTAAAAAACATGTATTTTATATACTGATATATTAACTATATAACCCTAGGGCACATACTTGCCATAACGTACAATTTTTTTTATTTTAATTTAATTATTTATTAGTTTTTTTAATTTATTATATTTTATAGTTCAAGGAGAAAAAAAAGAAAAAAAAAAAAGATTATATAGGGAAGAATATATATACACACAGCTGAAATAGTACTCTCGGGCCTAGAATTTTTTTAATATGTAAATATGAGTTCAGAGCAAAATGCAGATAATACCTGCACATGTGAACACTCCGAGAATAAAAATTCTACTTCAAAGCTGAACTTTACGAATATTCGATCTACAATTGATTTACAGAGTTTGATTCATAGCATACACTGGGACAACCAGGGAGAGCATCTGTTTACATGTTATAATGATAGTTCAATTAGTCTGTATAATGTGAATAAAGGAGTGTACGTATATATTGCATATGAATATATATATATATATATACTATAAGCATTTTTGATAAACTTTCTCTTTAAGTATATATATACCATCTTAAGTTTAAATGGCGTGTTTTTATGTAACTAATCTATATGCAGTTTAACTGAAGTTTATTTTATGGTAGAACGAGGCATTTATTTTCTCGAAAATATGGAGCTTTGTGTGGAAGGTTTATACACAACTCTCAGCATGAATGTATTGTTGCATCTAGGACCCATAATGTAGTTAATTCTAATACTAAAAAGATTATTCAATCCATGGAGACTATTGATTGGTCTGCTGTTCAAGAATATGGCACATCAGAGATTAATGATTCTCTCCAACGTAATCATTTTTTCTATAATCTAACTAGGCATATTACAAAACTTATTTATGTAAAAATTACTATGATTATTTTATATATATATATATATATAACTTATATTATATATATATATATTTTGTATTATATATATATATATAATAAGATAAAGAAATTAGTAATATAAAAAATTTAATAAATAATTTATATCTACGTCTATTTTGATAACAAAGCTGTAAAATATTGGTTTTAGACGCCCTGAGGTATTGGGATATATCGGAAAATCGTTTTGTCCGTACATATCATTTACCAGCACCGTAAAAAGACATTTATGTAGATTTATAATTTTAATAATCAGAGTTATACCTTTCGAAAGTGTTCAAGTATCAAGAACGTTAAGCACTACAGTATTAGTTTCATGCCAGAATAGAAATGTTCTTGTTTTCAATATCGACCAAGAAAATCCTCAAGTATTTTATTTAATATATTTTACACTTTGTATAAAAATTACAAAAAATACATACATATACATATATACATATATACATATATACATATATACATATATACATATATACATATATACATATATACATATATACATATATACATATATACATATATACATATATACATATATACATATATACATGTATACATATACATACATATATAAATATATACATATGTATATAATAAGTTGTATATTAAAGATACTGTATAATATCTATACAATGTTCACATATTTCAGCACCTTTAGTTTTAATTTGAAACTTGAAATGCAAAAATTCGTATGTATATACATATATGTATATATATAAGTATTGTTTATTGTTTGTGCTGGCGAAATAGTGAATGTTAAATTCATTGATAAAAAGAAAGATCAAGCAGCATTTATGTTATAAGTTTTTCACGTTGTAGGCTAAGTTTACAAGTGAAGCTACAACGCCGCTATGCGCTATTTCACCATGCGGTTCAATAGCTGCTATACTGATGGGTAAATTTTCAGTGTGCTTATTTGATTTTCGGCTGGGTTGGACTAATGTGAGATTGTCATTGCCATCATTATTTTGTAGTCAAACTATATATGCTTTGATATCAAGAAAGTTGTTCCTATTCACAGTTTAAATAACGACTTAGATGCCACATATGAAAACAGCTATGTCGTTTCCGTAATAACTAGCGCAGATAATTAATCAAATATTTGATAAAATATGCGACAATTAAAATATTTCAGTACATGTATATATATATATATGTACTAAAATATATTGATTTGATTAATTATATAATAAAATATATTTGTATTAATAATATAATTATATCGAAGCTTTGTATACCTAATATAAATACATATAAATGTATAGAGTCTGAGCCTTGCGAATAATAGCGTTTTTGTTGGCCTAACTAATAAAGCAACTTGTAACTCTGATATTCTACAGTTTAATATCTTTACTGGAAAATTTGTACTATTATTTTGAAAAACATCAATAAATAGATTGCTAAATTTTTATGCCGTGAGAATACTGACTCTAGGATCGAGAAATGGAAATTAAATGAATATAGTTGTATACCTTTTTACTTTAAACCGTCGATATCTATGGATGAGAGATATTTGACATGCGGTATTAATTAAAAAATTATATAGGGCATAATATATATATATATATATATATATATTTATAATAGAATAGATATATCCAGATTTATAGTATGTTTATATAAACATAACTTTATATTTATTTCTTTTACATTTAGTTCATAAATAAATAATATTTATACTATTATTTAATAAATATATATATATATATATCAAGTAATAGTCATTAATATATATAATTAAGTATAACTGTAAGTATGCATAGTAATATTCATGATTCTTTAATTATTTGTGTATATAGCGTTATTATTAATTATTTATAACTCATCTGTCTAAGTATTAAGAAATGCAATATATAATAAACTTTATACTTTTATATTATATAGTTATCAAAAAGTTTTTACATATATGTTTCTATGTACATTTAGGAACAACAGCCCATAATATATTATTATGGGATATAACATGTCCAAGTGAACCTATTCAAAGTTTCCAAATCGGATCACGTACGTAATACATAAAATAAATAAGATTCAAGGTCTTGCACAAAATGTTGCTTTCAATACTAAAAATTACCTTATTGCATCCGCTTTTGATCATCTCATATTTTGCGAATAATATGTTTTTGTTTCAAACTGTTTAACATAGTAAAATCAATTGTTTTCTTGTGAAAAACTGTTGGTTTCGGATGTCTCTGTTTCTGAATACTTCTTAAATAATTTTAGAGCAAAATATTGAATATCTTGATTGGTTTGATTTTCTGCTATATTTTGTACTAATCTATATATAAGTGAATTTGAAAAACAACTTCTTACGAACTAAATTGATCGAAAGATATTCCACATTTTGGTGAATCGGACAGAATTTTATCAATAATTGTAATTGCTGCGTATTCAACATTACAGATGTTTGTCTATGAAAATAACTTATTGGGAGTTTTTTACTTTTAAGCTGGATTGAAGTATTGGCACTAGTTGCTTTTGAACTTTTTCCAAAGAGAGGTGATTTACCATATACTGAAATTATACTATATTCATTCAAAACTATTAATATACTGCATATTAATTAAATACTAAAAAATTGCCTATTAAGCATTTATGAATCAAATATGGAAAATCTATAACTATTGTTAATTAATCATTATCAATTAATTATTATTAATTAATAATTAATTGGTATTAGTATTTGTTGTATATATAAAGATAATAAAAATTTTTCCTTCTTATAATAGAGTAAATATAATAATAATAATAATAATAATAATAATAATAGTAATAATAATAATAATAATAATAATAATAATAATATTAATAATAATAATAATAACAATAATAATAATAATAATAATTTAATTTTTTAATGGAATATTGTATAACTTTATTAATTTGATTTATACGCAAGCATAATAAATATGAATACGTTATTATATATGAAAGGTAGTACAAAGAATATTCATATAATTCATATATTGAAACATATATAAACTTATATGTTTAAATATAATTATTTTAACCGAATTAAACTAAGCTCAATAAACAGAAATTTTTTTCCTCTATTGTTTGACTTAAAGTAATATTACAGGAAATGTTTTCAGAATAGCGATATCGGTAAGAAAGCAATTTTTATTCATAGTTGACGACATTTCGGGTTCGGTTTTAGGGGAGGATTGTTGAGATTTTGTGTTATTTTGGCTTTTTTTGCGTTTATAAATAGCAATAAGCTGAGGAAAGAGGGATTCAGATATCCAATTCGGTTTAAATGCAAGAGCTAATTTCTAAATATTAGATACTTATTATTAAATTTCTAGCCTCGATTGTTTCAACTGCACACAATCGAACCGCGTAGACCTTGTCACTAAAAGCATCGAGAATGATCTGTTCTATAGATTTCTTCAGTTTATCATTCGTCTGAAAAAAAACCAAAAATTAATATTATTCACTATCAATTTTATTATGTACGCATATTCATAGATAATAGGAAAAACCAATATATATATATATATATATATATATATATAATTATTATTATTATAATTAAATAGAGTTAAAGTAAAACATTTGGTATAATTTGAAATATCTCTAAGCAATACGTAATAATAATAACTATGATATATATATATATATATATATAAAGTTAGAATGCGTTATGTTAAAACGAGTAAGATAATTAATGAAATGATATATACAATCAAGTTGTATATATAACCTTAGATAATTTGAATATATACATTAAATTGATTATTGCAAATACTTCAGAGACATTTAAATTATTTATATGCTCAAAGTTTATTATTATAATATAACTTTTTTCTAAAATAGGCTTGTTAACTTCAGAGTAAACAATAATGTGAGTGGTGTACGTATGTGATACATAATCTAGCTTTAATGTTTATTATAATTCTTTGCTTAACCAAAATAAACAGATACTTTTTATTTTACTATAAGTAAACATTTCGCATGCTACTATATATCGTTTGTGTGTAATAAAATTATATGTAAGTTCTTTTTTTTTTTTTTTTATCAATATCAACAAACAACTTTGTTGGAACATTTGCTTACTAATTCTTGAGCTATAGCTGGAAGCTGTTCAATAACAGAATATCTGATTCTCCAATTTGGATTTCTTGTTAAAGACTTGGCTGCTTTAACTACCCCGTTCGAAATAAACTTGCAGTTCCACGTTTTCGACAATTTTGCTGCGCATAAGAGAATACTGAAACTTATTTTAGTTTCTATTAATTACTTTGAACGAGGAACATCTGAGTCTGCTTGCAAAATATTCAATATCAAATTAGTGATTTCTTTCGCAACTGGTTGGCTTTCACATACCGTTGAGAAGGGTTCAATTACATTGGCTAATGCTCCTAAACAAATCGATCAGTGTTTAAAATATAAAAACTTATTAATAAATGTCGTTATAACGCGTCAACTGTGTCAAATATTTGTTATTATCAATTAGTTGACCTTTACATAGGTAAAATAATGAAATAATTGTTAATTAAAAATAGTTTTGATGAGATATATATATATATATATATATCTTGTGTGTACAACCATATATGTGTGTTTTCTATATGTTTATAAATATAGACTGTATAAATATTATATATATACTTTATATATACTTTATTTATACTTTATATATACTTTATATATACTTTATTTATA
>JAQIFP010000030.1:41386-58409 GCA_030141585.1 Ophryocystis elektroscirrha
ATATTATATGCATACAAATATTAATATTAACCTAGGTAAACTATGTCAGGAATATTTATTATTTGAATATGTATCCAGCTTTACCACATTTATCTTTACACTTTTATCTGTACACTTTTATATGTACACATTTATATGTACACATTTATATGTACATATATATATACAGGATATATATAGAAATGTATAATTATATAACTTTAAATATATTAATTTATAAATAATATAATTAACACAGGGTTAATGAACTCCCGATGTTATTATATACTTTTCTTATACTAATATATTCATATATAAAAATATTTTCAGATCTATTATTTTGCTAGAAAAGAATTGACAACAATAAAAATATAAATAATGACTTATTAGCATTCAAACATGACTATTTTAATTATTAATGTTGTATATTAGTTACTGTCATCTCCACGTCTAAAAAACATTCCAAATTTTTTTAAGGCACTTAGCAGATAATTAAAAAAAAAACAGTTTTTCAAAAGAATCTCAATAAATCTTTAATCATAGTTGTTTTTTTGAAAAGGCGTTCGTCGGTGTAATCCAGAAGTTTTAATATTTGGGAAATTATCTAGCCTGTGATGTTGTATGTTAGAGGATATTTCAGCCGTTTCAGTTGGCTCACTTTGACGATCTTCTATAGTTGGGTAATTCGCTTGAAAAGGAGAGTTTTTTATAACAAGGACATCATTATTTAGAACGTAAGGATTTACACGGTAATAGTCTACAAAACATAGAAAATGAACAAAAATCCATGGTTTTTCCATGCAACAATATACGTTTCTATATATAAATTATATTTTATTTATATAAATTGTACATACATATATATATATATATATATATAAATTAAATGAGTAGCCCTGGTGCACAAAAATATTTGTATACATGAATATGTTAATACATACCGTTATACAGTTCTTGGGAATCAGAATTAGATTTGCTAGATTTTGGCTTGACTACTGGTGTAAGTTCAGCGTCTCCAAAGTAGTCTTCCTCTACATGTGATAAATGGCTGTTGTTTCCATCTTCATCTTCGTCTTGGCTTTTTCTGTATTTTACGTGCATGTCTTTCACTTGTTGCTCATATTTAAGCATTTGTTGCTTCGTTTTGTGTTGGTAATAGACCTTCCATGCTATGGTTACTGAAACTATTGTTATGATCATTATAAAAACAGAAACAATAAAGCCTGTAATTCCAGCTTTGGAGAATATTTGTCTCATTATTTTCATAAACATGCTTAAGTTTTTGTCAAAGTCAATAGTTTGAGGTAAAACGCATTGAATAGGTAGACCACTCCATGAACCATTCAAACACACCACTTCAAACTCGGTATTTTCCGTTAATATTGGCGTAGGGAAATAACCTTCATTACAAGTTAATACCCTTCGAGCGTAATGGTGCGTTGAGACACTGTACAACAACATACCAGAATTATTTAATGATTTCGAGCCATAACTATAAGCTTCCTTATCTTGTATTGTGTGAGGCTTGCAGCTTTCTACATTAATGGTAAATAAGCAAATTTATCTCACTTCTACAGTCTAACTCAATAGGTGTCCATGCTCGATCATGACAGTAGATTCGCGCGGGACTATACCCTTTGACTGCTGTATACCCAGGTGCACATTCTAATAACTTTGTAGACCTTTTGTCTATAATTTCTGTTGTAATAATATAACCTTCTACATCTACTTCATCGGAGAAAAGTGTCCATATTGAGTCGACGCAAGGTCTTTCACAAGCCGTATTATGATCTGAAATCCAACGCCCGTTATCGCATCTTAATACATCAGGGGATGTTCCCTGTATCAGCAAATACCCTGGTGAACACCTGAACAAAAAATTTTACTCAAACTATGAAGAATAAATCTTTAATTAATTAAAATAATCATGTTTATTATTATTTAAGGCACAAAAATAA
Source organism: Ophryocystis elektroscirrha (assembly GCA_030141585.1). NCBI lineage: Eukaryota > Apicomplexa > Conoidasida > Neogregarinorida > Ophryocystidae > Ophryocystis > Ophryocystis elektroscirrha. The sequence continues at coordinate 43,324 of JAQIFP010000030.1, forward strand.
ATTAAGTAAATATTATAGTAATATAATATAATGGTTTGATAAGTATTATAATAATACTTATTATAATATTCAATGTAATTACTTTATAGTTCTGGTTGCTCCATGAAGAATTGTGTAAGGCTCGATACCCGATGCACCAGATACTCTGTAATTGACTCCAATTTTCCATAAAGCCTCTTTTGTACAGTTTTCGGGCTTAAGTTTTTTTTCTATAGTAGGATCAATATCAAATGTTCCTAATGGAGGAAGTTCGGCTACTTGTGCAAACGTCGATCTTCTTGGAGTTATCTGATATGTATTTATTAAATTTGATAAAAACTTGACTCCATGTGCATCATGAATTAAATTGGAAGGTAGGAGATGTTGATTTTCAAATATAAAACGGTAATATTTATTGTGTAATTCTTTTTCAAATGATTCACGGAAGAAGGAGCTGTTTAGCTTAGCCTCTACAACTTTTATTATTAAGCCTGCATCTACTATGTACTCTATTATATAATCATTGACTCCCGCCAGTCGTACTCTAGCTCGAGGAATATCTTGATTCAATAAATTGAGGTTTTCCGCTATTGTGGACCGATACCATTGTATCAAAATATTTTGAGCTACAACTGATAAATCTTTAGCTCTAGGAATGTATAACGCTAAATTCATTACTTTTTGAATCGGTGAATTATGAGAACAGGTTCGGTCTAATGTAAGTTCACATACTTGCTCAAAATAATACTTGGAACGATTTACTACCCAACGTTTAGCCCCATATGGATGCTTAGCGTCAACAGAAAGAAGGTTTCCTAAAGACTCTATCGCCGCTATCATACAGCATTCTTGCTCATTTAACATTGACTTATACATTTCACGGCAAATAGGTTCACATATAAATGAAGGATCATATATAATGCATCGTGTAAATGTGTTCGATAAGGGAGAAGCTATATCATTTTTTAATAAACTCGAAATGCCAATTCCCGCTGGAATCATTGAAGACATTAAACCATAAAATGCTTCTGGAAACATAACTTGAGGACGACAATCATTTCCATCAAATGAACAATCTTTATTGTAGCATTCCCAATCACATTGACCATCAGATATATATGTGTGAGGACAGTTACACTTTGTTGAAATTTCCATTTCTTTGTTATTTTCTATACTATTTGTATAATTAGTCGCAGCATGTATATTCTTTAGTGATTTTTGTATTGAGAGTATTTGACGTGACAAATAATCTCCACAATATTTTTGATTACTGTCTTTCATACAATAAAAGCGAGCATAGGAACGCATAATCAAGCCTAATGATTGGAAATAAGGGTGATTTATTCTATCACCCATACTTTGTAAAAGACTGCCCATTGTAGCAGTCATTGGTATAAAACATGGAGTTGTGCATGGATCTTTCAACAGTGTGGGGTTATGTACAGGATCTTCAGTAGTTAATAACAGTAAAGTCTGTTGGCAGTAATGATTGTCTGCTTTAGTACAGACAAAATTCAAAAACTGCTCTGCTTCATCTCCTAAAAACAGACCAAATGTCGGATTTTTGGAGTTTCTGTATTTATTCGTGGCTGGAGCTTGTAACGCACGACTTTTTTTATTATTAAATGTGTAACTTGATAAATTTTCTGCGGCTGTTGCGACATTTTTTTCTAGTATTCTAAAAGTATTTTTTGCTAAATTTAAATGTTCGTAAATAGTATTCCATATATTTTGATTTTTGTTTGTAGTAGGGTGCTTTTTACTTTGTTGAGGGGTTATGTTAATTTTATTTTTTTTAACAGTTATATTACTAAAAAATAAGTCTTCTTCCTCTTCTTTTTCATTATTATTGCTAGATATATCAGAAGCATTATTTTGTTGGTTAAGGTTTGAATTAACATTAAAATTAACTTTTTGATGCATATAATTTGTTAATGAGCGGGAGTTTCTTTTAATATCAAAACTTTTTACTTCTCTTGTGTAAATACCAGCAGATAGCCAACCCAAATGTAATGTTGTAAGTGCGTCTATATACCTTAAATGTTGCCTAACACAACTGTATGGGTGACATATATCTTCCATAGCTGAATCAGATATCGTCGCTATAGAAATCATGTTTATTTTATTTGTGATAGTTTTTTTCAAAACGGGGAAACAAAAAGGATATGATTCATCTAATCTTTCAGAATATGTTGTACTTAAAACATCGGAGATTTTATCTTTGGAGCACCATGAAACTATCAGTGTTTTCATATATGGAATCAATGAGCAAGCTGCACCGGTTCTATTTTCATACTTATAAACTAAATTTAATGCTTGCTGATAGCATGAATTCTTTTGATCAGGTAATTTCTCAAAGCAGAAATTGACCATATCAACTGATCCAACAGCAGTATTATAAATTTTTCTACCACAGTCACCATTAATAAAATCGATAAATTCCATTTTAGCAAAACAACAATCATTTTCAAGGTTCTTTGTTTTGTTTTGTTTATGGTGGGATGCCGAAGATATTAAACATTCATTTTTGACTAGAAAAACGATTGGATGAATGATGGATGCAGAAGCTGAAGTGTCAAAATAACCTGTAAACATTTCATTTTGCGGTATATCATTATTGGGAATCTTTAATTGGATAGGGCGGAACATTTGACCAATATAGTCGGATAATAAGACTATGTATTTTCTGTCTATATCACTAAGCATGGGTAAAGGTATTCCGGGTGTTACATACAATGAACGTGCTTTACTTAATGAGCTGGCATCATTATAAGCTTCATTCCACTCGAATAAATAAATCATTGTGATTTGTGGCTTCAATATTTGTGCTACAAAATTTAAAGTTTTATAGTCTTCGTGAGAAATAGAGGTATCATTAGGATTACTATTTGGAATATGCATGGTTTCCAAATAAGTTCTTAATATAGGAATAAGTTTTGAAGATAAAGAATGTCTGTGAATAACTAAATAGTCATGTTTTTCCTTTAATAAAGAGGAATTTTCCATATCTTTAATAAAATACTCTATTCTTAAACAATTAGGTATTTCATTAGGTGGTATGGTATATTCATCGTTATCTTGAGATTGACTCAGCTGTTCAAGTCGCTGTTGTAGAGCATCACATGATTCACAGGTTATGGGACATATATCGGACACCAAAGTTTGAGCGGGAATATCTGGAGGTAAGTCTACATTATGTTGTGCAGCCAAGCTATGCAGATTATTATTACAACCCAGCTAGAAAAAGAATAATCTTAATTGATCTGGTGCTTACCATAGCCAGCATGGAACAATCTACTCCCATTTGCTGTACACTTGGATGATTTTGACAAACAAAATCAGATACTTCTTCCATATCAACGCAACTGCCCACTCTATTGATGCGAACTTTTAACGTTTCTGGTAAAGAAAACACGGTTTCGATTCCCATCTGAATATTCATTTTTATTCATAAACAAGTGGTAATAAAGTATGTGTAACTTATTATATCTTTGTTATCTTATAAGGTACCTTAACTAATTCTATGTGGTTTATGCCAAAGTATTTGCCTTGAAGAATTCTTATAGCTCCTTTTATGACATTAGTTCGAGGAAGGGTACAAACAAGACCCAATTTAGTAAAATATCCATCCAAACAAGTAACAATACTTGGTTCGTAACCTGACATCTTTTCGTAACCTGTACGGCAAAAAACGCGTATCTGGTCCATGTGCTTTGAAAATATTTGAGTATCGTGAGCTTCATATTCGTCGTCTAATGTTTTAAGGAATAAGTTGGTTTGGCACCCGTTGCATGGTCTACAACTACCACCGCAATCTACTCCTTTTTCATCACCATTTTGAAATCCATCTGTGCAAGTTGGTTCTACATTAAAATAATTGTAAAGATAAAGTTACCTTTACACTTTCCACAGCTAGCTTTACAAACATTTGCTACTTCAAAATACTCTGGGACTATTTTGGGAACTTTTTCTGGTGCAATTTGGCGTAATTTTGATTGGCATCCTAATGCACCCAGCTGTATCAGTGTTTCGCAATTTGTTTTCATTTTCGCCAATACTTGACTATCCACGCATTTTAACTCTAAAAACAAACTCATAAATTACTTGCGTAAATTAATTATAAATTAATTATAATTTTATCGATATTACAATAAAATTTAATTTATTTAATTTCGAGAGAAAAATATAACAAATAATCACATTTTGCTTAGTATTTCTTACGGGATTTACAAGTTTTGCAGGTTTTGGGACACACGGAAGCAATAGTTGAATTAATTGAAATAGAAGAAAGGGATTTTTTAATAACGAATCCAATATCGCCTAATTTTGATGCGCAGCCTTCAATAGTAGCTCGAACTAAAGTTTCACAATTATATCCCATTTCTTCAATTTCAGGATTGTTTTCACAAATAAGGGAGTTAGGGGAGTCTGGACATTTGCCACAAGTTTTGGGGCAAGCATGTTTGAGTTTTGCCAAAGGACTCACATTTTCTGGCAAGTTTTGGGACAAATCCTTAAGTAAAACTTCGCAGTCATCATCAAAAAGAGCAACTATATCTTCACAAGTGTATCCTGTAGTTCTATAAACTAATGAAGAGTCTTCGCATACATCGCCACATTTCCCACAAGTGTATCCACAAATTTCCGATATACGTAAATCTTCAGGCAAATCTGGCGGGAGTTTATCTACTAAAGTTTTTAACGGTAGAGTACAATTTCCGTCAACTGAATAATACAAATCATTACACGTTAAGTTTTTTAGAGACGCAATGGATAAATTGCTGTTACTAGGAAGTTGAACATCTTGCATTTGTTCTTCTTTAATAAATGAACCTATGTCTTCATCTATACAATTAGGCTGCTCATTTGGCATCAACGTATTACGGATTTCCGGCTTGTAATCTTTTGGCTTCCACTGAAACTTTTTGAGTCTCCAACATTTACAGCAGTCACAGGATTTGGGACATGCATCTAATACTCGAGTTATTGACGGAATAGATGACAAAAAAGATAAATCTTCATCTGGTTTTTCACTCTTTGCAAGATCACTTAGTAACGTTTTACACCCGTCATATTTATTAGTAGCAACTCGAACTAATACTGGACAAGGATAACCAAAATCATTGACTTGTGGATCATCGATACAGTCATCACCGGGAACGTCCTCTACAAAGGAAGGGTCAACATTGCTGATAGGCAACTTGGCAAAGTCTATTTCTGGTTCAGTTTTTGTTTTCCTACAGACATCACAGGACTTTGAGCATATGTGAGCAATAGTTAATGGATTATCAGGTAGGTCATTTAACACAGGAGGAAGATCTGCGTATGATAAATGCTTATAAGCGGGAATACTCGACAAATGAACATCGCACCCTAATGTCCGTAAATGATTACAATTATAGCCGAAACTCATTATGTCCGCTATGTCCCAACATTTTTCATTATTTGATGGCTGCTGTATTATATTTGGTTGAGATTGCTGCATAACAGATGATTGGTTTTTGGATTCACTAACAGGATGACCAACATCCTTACAGTCTCCTCCGTCATAATTGCAATCTGCGTTATTACAGGCTGAATCGCAATATTGATTCCCAATAAACCATATATAACATTTTGGAGCGCATAATTTGCATAAATTACATGTTTCCGGACAAACTTGCCCGACTGTAATATCAGGAGGCAAATATGAGGGTATATTCTTCAATCCAGCTTCTTTAATTAAAAAATCGCATCCGAGTGATTCCACAATTTCTTCACAGCTTTTTTTAGCAACTTCCTCCACTTCTTTTCTATCAGCGCAAAATGTTTTAACGGGATTTTCTCCAGGAGGCGTTAAATATGTAAAAGGAGGTTCCTCATTTTCCGTAGGCAATAATGTGTCATTCGTTACTGGTTTTTTTTTTGCCATATAACTTTTTCTTTCTGCTTTGGAGATACATTTGAAAGACACATCGTGCTGCCATTGCGTCAATTCATCCGTATTTAAGTCTGCCGCAAAAGTCCATGACGGATGGATACAGGTTTCAATATCAATAGTTTTTCCTATAGCGGGTAAACTGCAAACTCCCAAACTGGCTCCCGACAAAATATCTTTTACTCGAGTTTTATTGCTATACACAATTTCCGCACTTACTGTTTTTTTATCTTTATTAGAAAGTTCAGTATACAAAGAAGGACTCACACCCACGTAAAAATCGCTTATGTTCGGCGTAAGTTTCCACGTAAAATAAACTTCAGGAGCTGTTTCGGGATTTGCTGCATATAATGGCATAAAAACTCTTCGGGCTGTACTTTCCAAATTATCTATCCACAAATAAAATGGTGTTTGTATATTAGCAGCAACTAATTCTGGACTCCTTTCATTTTGTTTATAAATAATTGAGCCAGTTCGAGAGATACCTCTTTCATAAACACCATTAAAGTACGCTACTGGATCTGAAAAACCTTTTACACCGATGTACTTGCACGTATCAGGCTCGCATTTGAATAATTCGTAGTCTTTAATGGAATAAGAATGAACAAATACGTCTTTGGGTAATGCTTCGAGTAATCCCGTTTCGCTGTCTCCAGAGGGATTATTATTTGACAAAGAAGCATCCGTGCAAAGTATTGTAGCATGGCTCAGAGCGGGTGCTTTAACAAATCGCTGACTCGAGTCTTTACAGTTAATCATAACAGACTGTTCATAGTCTAAACCTGTCGCAGCTGGCGTTATTTCAAGGAAACCAGGTAACGGTAACGGCAATTTACATTTCGAGCCACAGTCTCCTAAATCAAAGCTACAACTCTCGTTATTACAGGCTTCATCACAGACGGTGTTTCCCAAATCCCTCAATTGGCATCCAGGAGCACATTCATCGCAGACTTTACAAGACATTGGACAAGCATCCTTAACACGTGCCTCTGGAGGAAGGGTATCTGGGTAAACAATGTTCCTTGTTTTTCCCAATTCTTTCATATTCCAGTCACAACCTTGTGCTTGTAATACTGCACAAGTGATGCCATGCACATTTAGATCAGCGTCCTTATCTTGGCAAGTTTCGTCTTCTATTAACATCAGTCATTTATTTGAACATCTTACTGCAGCGACTAAGGGCACAACCACGGATCTCACTTAAATGAGGACACTCCAAACCTCCCGTACTTGGGGCATTCTGTCAAATAAAATTAATTTGAAATATACGCTTTACAATTATTTCTCTTTTTCTTGATTGTACGCCACCACCGCATTTTTTAGAACATTCTGACCATTTGGACCATTCCCCAACCTGGCAATCTGCTCGGCTTATGCCTTCATCCTCTACAATATTCAGTTAAAAAAAAAAAAAAAAAGTATTACAAAATAACGCTTATGTAAATTTATTAATTACACAAAATAAAACTTATTTATGCTAACTTTTAAAACTCTATTAAAAAAACAAAGAACTATTCACACCTGGACATAACTGGACATTACAATCTTCGTACTCTATAAGATCAGGACAAGGAGGCATTCCGAAAGAGGGTTTTTTTAATACTTCACGATGCCGTTCACGGAAACCGGTTCCGCACTCGACAGAACAAAGAGACCATTCAGACCATTCTCCGGGTAAACATTCAAATTCTACAAATATATAATTTTATAATAGTATATTTACTTAAACTTATATACATACCGATATATATATTGCATATTTATTAATAACTATATATGGTCATATGTTTACATATACTTAACAATATACTTATATATAAATATATATATTTATATAAACTTTTTATTTGTGTACATATACTCAACAATATATTTATATATATATATATATATATATATATATGTATATACATAAATGTATATTTATACAAATTTTTATATGTGTACATATACTTAACAATATATATATATACACATAAATGTACATGTATATAAATTTTTATGTGTACATATAATTAATAATACTTATATATATATATATATATAAGTATATTATTAGTATAATTAATATATATATATATAAACATGTAAATTAAATTATTATCAATAAACATTATTAAATATATATAATTTACTTACGACAAGGTTTCAGCTGGCAAAAAGTAGACTCTTTCATTGGATCGCATGTTGAGTTGTTGGGGTTACTTATGACTGTTTTTTCACGGAATTTGCTTCCTACACCGCAATCCCCTTGACATTCACTCCACGGGCTCCATTCCGAATACTTGCAGGAAGTCGCTGTAAACGGTTGTAATATGAGCATAACGTACGACAAGGAGGAAGATCAGTGCATTCACGAGTTTCTTTGAGACGGTCAAATGGACATGGAGGATACGATTGAGTACTATTTTGGAGAATACTGCGAACTCTGACTTGAGTCCCTTTTTGATTCGGTTCACTGATGCAATCAGTACTGCAATCACTCCAATCACTCCAATCGCTTAATACACATTCCTTCTCACAGTCACAAGTTTTATATTCTACTAAAGGGGGACAAACTTTGCCGCCTCCTGCTACATCAGTAATTATGGATCTTGTGCGGCGACTATAGCCAAGACTACAGCTACATGTACTCCATTCTCCCCACTCACTGACTTCGCAGTCATGGGGACAATTTCCCAGAATCCCTACACAGGAGGACACTTCAGTGGAAGGGCCACACTGCAACCCTCCTCTAACAGGTTCAACCTATTAAACTCGTAAAAAAAAGAAAGGATATATAATTTTATTAGCTTTAGTTGTCGAACAACACATATTACTTATTACTCCCGCATTTAATAAATATTATAATACATTATATTATATAAGCAATATAATATTATATATTATATTGCTTATATAATATATATATATATATTTTAATCAATAAAAAGATTAATAAAATCTTTGTTCTTTTATCACGCACTGTCTAAAGTAAAAACCTAGTTTCATACCAAGATATCACGAGATCTAGTAATTTGACCTAAACCACATTTAACTGAGCAAGTGTTCCAGCTAGACCAAGGAGTCATTACACAATCAACAGCTGTTATAAATTAAATAACTAACAATATTCGTACGGCAAGTTAGGAAACCACAATCTTCTTGCTGGAATAAGTCAGGGCAGGGCTTGCCTCCCTCTTTAGGTTGTCTAACTATTTCACGTGATCTGACTCGAGTTCCCCCGTCGCATTCTGATGAGCACGGAGACCAGGCAGTCCAGCTTGATACCAAACAGTCATTTTCACTTGTATCTCCTATTTTTTTTTTTTTTTTTTTATTCTTACTGCAAATATCGCTAAAAGTACCACAGGAACGTTTTTCTATTTCAGACTCAGAACATTTGCCGGATCCCAAAAGCTTCCATCTAAATGATTCCAACTTTGAAGGAGGATTGTCAACTTGACACCAATCTTCGCAACTAGTCCAAGGAGTGTACCCACCATATTCACATTTATCATCTAAAAAACTTATTATTTGAAAAAATTATTTTGTTGTATATATACGCAACTCTAATGAATTTTAAAAAAAAGAAAAAAAAAAGTTAAATATTTTTATTTATAGTGAATGTAATATTAAATAATACGAAGTTACAAAAATGCTATTTGTTGCATTGACATATATATACGATTGATTACTTTTAACTATATTTTACTTACCGCAAGGAACAGTGCAATCTTTGCTTTCAGTGAGATGGGGGCAAGTAGTGCCTCCCATTTCTGGGAATTGCTTAACAGAACGGACTCTTGTTTGTAATCCCATACCACACATATTAGGAGCAGTTATACAGTCACTCCAAGAACCCCATTTTGTTACAGTACACGGTTTAGCTAAACAGCCATAATTAAAGAATAACTTAATTAAAAAATTGTGCACATCGTATCTTTTATTTAATTACCGCAATTTGATACATAACATGAGTCTTCTTGAACGAGACTTTCGGGGCACGGTTTTCCTAAGCCACTATGAGGCTTAATTATTGAACGTGATCTAACTGTTTTTCCTCTACCACAGGAAACATCACATTCTGACCAAGGAGACCATTCCGATAAACTACAGTCAGAGCCTGATTATAAAAATTAAGCGTTCTTTCAAATAATAATTGGAATTAATTGAGTCTTAATTAAAGCACATGGTATTTTTCGAAAACTTTGAGAATGAAAATGAAGATATTTTAAAATATGAGTAAGTTTAAATAATACTAATAATCTTTATTTTAAATTTACAATTTATTTTTACATTAAGAAAAACCGTGAGTTCATACATATATATGTAAAATTAAATATATAAAATAATGCATATAATTAAGTTATGTATATATGCTATGTATTCTTAAAAGTAATAATAATAGGAAAAATGGGTTTGTAATATACATATTAAATACCTTAGTATATATACTAATAATTTTCAAAAACTTTGTAGCTTAACGACGATGCGCTACAAAATTGTTGATCTCATTTTCTTTGGGATATTCAGTTATTAAGTACAATAAAAGTACATAAAAATTAATTGTTTTATTGAATTTCTAGAATTTATTTGTTTGTGTTGTTGTGAGCTTACTGCATTCTACACGGTTGCATGGCATTTCTTGTTCAAGTTGTACGGAAGGACAAGTAGCGTTGTATGAAGAAAGAAGTTCTTTAATAGTTTCGAGTGAATTTAAATAGTCTCTTTTCCTGGTTCGTATTCCTTCAGTACCACAAGATTGAGAACATTCACTCCAGTTTCCCCATTCTGTAAGTTGACAAGCTTTTTGGACTAAATCGACACAGTCTGTCCCAATGCAGCTTTCTTCCTCAGTTAAAGGAGGACACTGATTGTCTCCATTTGGGAGAACCTAAATGATTCTATAAATTTATATTTGATTCTTACTTCTACATTTCTTGACCTGATACGGACTCCTTTACCACAAGTTTCCGAACACGGTCCCCAATCCTTCCATGGACCAACTTGACACTCAGTCGCTAAATACAAATTTAATTATTTTTACAATTAAATTACAGCATTCAGGCATTACGCATCGCTTCATTTGTGTTGTAGGAGGACAATTAAAAGCTCCATTGTCTGGGTATTGCTAATAATATAAAAAAAAAAAAAAAAAGAATACCAAAATTTGACGGGATCTGCTCATTTGACCTATGCCGCACTCTTGAGAGCAAGGTGACCAAGGACCCCAATCCGAAACTTTACAAGGTACGGCTGAGTATATATACACATATTCTTTTTCTTACGACATGGGACACCTTTATTGCACCCTTGCTGAGTTTCTACCAATGGAGGACATTTTTTTCCGTTCGCAGTTCCTCTTCTGGTTATTTGACGTTTTCGAGTTATTATTCCTCCTTCTCCTGTACGGTCACACCGTACATTACACTCACTCCACGGTCCCCATGCACTCACTTGACAATCATTTTCTAATCATAAAAAAATATTATATGAGACTTCAAAAATGACAAAAGCTCAAGAATAAGTATACCACTAAATAGTTATATTTATACACATACATTAATTTATATTAATTACTTTTAGTATAATATTACTATACATTTGTGTAAAAAAAAAAACCTTTTTTTTTTTTATTATATAAACAGTTAATTAATAAGACTTATTAATATTATAAAATATATATAATATATATCTATAAATATTTTATGTACATTTATACTCAAACGTATACACACATAAGGAGATATATCAATATAAATGGTAAAGTTATTACACTAAATAAAAGAATTATTTAAATTTGTATTTTTAATGCGTACCCCAGCAATCACCACCATCATACTGACATTCGGGTACATTACACGCAGGTTCACACATAGAGTTTCCAATAAACCATACGGCACATCCAGGGCTACACTCTGTAAGTATATTAATTAGTATTTTTTTTTTTTTTTTTTTTTTTTCAGTGTATGCATAATATAGAATGTAATATAATTATGAATTAGGATTTGAATAAATATACTTACGACTACAAAGTTTACAGGATTCTGGACATGCGTCGGAAACTCGAAGCTGTCTGTAAAATTCAGGGATAGTGCTGATGTCGCGATTATTTTCAGCAGCAACATCTTTGAGCATTCTTTCGCACCCCAAAGAAGAAATTAAATTTGCCGAAAGCGTCCGGCAGCTAGTCCCCATTTTTTCCACGAGCGGATTATCTTTGCATATATAACCTGCAGCGTTTCGAGGCTTCAAACTTTCCATGGAAGAAGGAGTACGTCTGTTCTGTAATTGACGAATTTGCCTCCTTATTTTTAGCTCTCGTTCCTTTCCAAGGTTTGAGTAAAATAAATACATTATAGCGCTTATAAAAAATATCCAAAAAGCTATGCGACGTTTTAATACATATGTATATGTCATTTCCATAAGATTATTTATAAATCTTTATCTATAAATTATGACATTAACGCATTTTTGTTATCATAATTACACATAAATAGTCCTGCTGCTTTATAATGCAGATAAAATTTATACAGCTTCATTTTTTTTAACTTTTTAAAAAATAATTTTGAATTTATAATTAAATTATATGTTAATTTATATGTTTTATTTAATAATTTATAATAGTTATTTACTATAATACAGCCAAAAGTGATTTTTTATTTTTTTTTTTTTTTTAATTGTCGACTTATGGCGTCACGCGATAAATTACAATATTTAGTAATAATAAATTTTTACAACTTTAAGATCTACAAACGTAATATATTATACACTTGCAACTTAAGTTACTCAACTACACAAACTACTATGAGTTCAAAAATTTTTATTAGAATAATATTAAATTTAGTTAATTGCGTTGAATCTTTACACCAGCGACAATAAAACATCCTTGACTTGTAAAAATCGAGTTTAAATATTATTTGTCATTGGTATTTGGTTGAGGTTTGGGAGGAGTCCAATTGGGAGGCGGTAGCCCCGTAGTTGGGTCTGTCCCAAATGGTCTCCTAAAAAGAAGAACGTGTGGCTCAGGATCAAAAGTCATGTAGTGTTGCCAGCCTTTCGACTGAGTAACTCCAATACGTCTCCAGTCATACTCTCCAAGAAGTTTAGACCGGGTATGCATCATAATTATGTTTGCAAGCTCTGCAATTTTTTTTGGTAAAATTACATGTCTATATTCGTAATAGTTATCTGAGTATTTTTCTGAATAAATTATCGAGCGTGGGTAATGCACCATGGATTCACATGGACCTGTAAAGTGGATATTAAACTTTATATTCAAAATATTGCTTTATTTTTGTTTACTTAAATTCCAATATTTCACATATACGTTCATTATACGTCAAATATTAAGGGGTACACTGTATTTACTATATTTTCTTAATTAATCTATATTAATACGCTTATTATGTATCCATATATATTAGTATATAAAAAAAAAAAAAAAAAAAAAAAAATTTAACTATAAACATCTTAAAGTAACTATACTGTTTTTTAACGATAAAACGCGTATAATATCCAATATTACTATAATTAATTTATTAACTCAATTGATCTATGAATACACACGCAGTATCTTACTTGATTATTTAAGAAACCTTTAACTTAATCGCGTCTGCACCTTTCAAACATTTGTATTTCTTTTAACAAACTTAAACATGTTTATATATAAAATGGTTTTTTTACTTTAATAATCATATAGTGTTTGCATATATATATTAAATAGTCGTTCTTTTATGTAAAAAAACAAAAAACTTTTTAAAAAGATAATTAGCTTATTTGATTGATAATAATAACCCCGAACACCTGTGAATGTTATGAATATCCAAATTTGAAAAAATTTATATATATATATATATATATATATATTCATAAGTATGCATATATGTATACTTTTATATATTTATATTTTCGCATATATATATATATATATATATATAATATTTGTGCATATAAATATGTATATATATGGCTATATACATATTCATAAGTATGCATATATGTATATTTTTATATATTTATATTTTCGCATATATATATATATATATATATAATATTTGTGCATATAAATATGTATATATATGACTATATACATATTCATAAGTATGCATATATGTATATTTTTATATATTTATATTTTCGCATATATATATATATATATATAATATTTGTGCATATAAATATGTATATATATGGCTATATACATATTCATAAGTATGCATATATGTATATTTTTATATATTTATATTTTCGCATATATATATATATGTACATATATATATATGCATGTATTATATATATATATATATATATATATATATAAATCTGTATATTTTTATACATATGTATATGAATGCAAAATAGACATTTGTATATGTATAGGTTATAAGCTAAGATTATTTATTATGACTATAAAGATAAAAATATAAAAAATCCATATTATACAAATTATTTTGTTGTTTAACAATAAAAGTACATTTACTATTACAGATATACATGCAAAAAAACTTTTTTTAATTAAATTTACAAAAACCTTAATTTATAATAGCGGTTTACGTAATTTAATTAGTTTAAAAGACTTTTTTTTTTTTTTATCAATTTTGAGTATTTTTTTTTTTAGTAAAAAATTAGTGTAAGTATTTTTCTATTTGATAGTTAAAAAATTAATAAATTTTTGAAATCCCCGATTATTATTTGTTATGTATTATAATCTTAAAACTGTTTATTTGTATTAGCATGTTTTTTATACCGACATTTTAATAAAATGGCAGAGGAAAGTTGGGCTAATTTTGTTCGCGATAGTTGTATCGGCTATGATTGCTATGCAGCATCAATAGCTTACACTGTATGCCCATATATATATAATAAACTGTAATTTAGGAAAATGGAGAGCTTTTTGAAGTAGCAGCCGATGATGACAAGGGATGGGCTCATTTTTATGCTGAAGACCACGAAGAGCAAATAGAAGGCAAACCCGTCGTTATTCACGAAGCGACTAATTTGTTAGAAGTTATAAATAAAGGAACTGCTGAGACTGGCTTATGGCTTGGAGGTCAAAAGTACCAAATTATACGATCGGTAAATTAAAAACTCTTTAATTAATCAAATTAATATATATTATTATATACACATTATATACATATAATATATTATTATATACATATATATATTATACATATATATATATTATTAATAATAATAAATATAT
>JAQIFP010000030.1:58426-73340 GCA_030141585.1 Ophryocystis elektroscirrha
ATATATATATGTATATATATACTATATGTATATATATATGTATATATATACTATATGTATATATATATGTATATATATACTATATGTATATATATATGTATACATATATATTATATATAATATATACACAGCACTTACGTATGGATATTTTTTTATATATAGTATAATCCATATTTTGCAAATATTGGTTATATAATTCTTTGTATAATTACAATATAAGCGTTAATTTATAATTTTATGAATAAATGGACTGTTGTTTTCCAAAGTCTTACTATTCTGTTTTAGGATGAATTAGAATATAAAGATGATACTTTTTTCGTCGTCATGTTTGCCTTCAAGAAAAAAGGAGGGGTTTTAGTTCGAGGTCCAACTTATACAGTCATTGGGTTATATGACGAAGAAAAGAATCACGCCAAAAATGGTTGTGTAAATACAATGTTATATTTTTGCCACGCATTAAAATCGTATTAATTTTTTTTTTTTTCTATGTATTTTAAATAATTTTTTCTGAAATCTTCACTGGCTCGATTATTAGATAAAACTCGACTATGTTATTCAATAACGCGTTTATCATTGGACACGGGAGTACTTTATTTCTGCTTTTTTTTTTTTTATTGGATTTCATCTCAGGAACTGAGGGTTTTTGAAGGAATTCAGTAACAATCATTTTTCTCTTTCTAAATTTTAGCGTGGATTCACATTTCATAGGGGAATAAATTGATTTTGAACTTTGTATTTCATTGTCTAAATGAATATTTTCAGGAAGCTTGATATATATATACCTGACACTTCAGATACACTCATAATAGCTGCTACTTCCGGAGAAGAAATATCAGGCGTTTTCCGTATAAATTTATCCAAACTGCTAGGTGAATTTTTCTTTGATAAATTGTTCAGTGGAGACACTGTAAAATATTATGACAGACTTATTAATTCACTGTAACTAGATAAGTTTTCCTCTCCACGTAACCTTTCAACTTGACAAGTATTCGCAATAGAGTCTTTTTCTAAAAAACTTTCTTTAAAATAAATCTAATAAACAAATGTGTTATAATAATTTATTGGATATCCAAAGTATAAACAATTATTATTTATAGATTTTATACCAAAGGCAGGATGCGTATTTGTACTTTTAGGCATACATACATTCTTTTATATTCAAATACATGAATACACACATATATATACACATATATATACACATATATATACACATATATATACACATATATATACACATATATATACACATATATATACACATATATATACACATATATATACACATATAAATACACATATATATACACATATATATACACATATATATACACATATAGATACACATATATAAACACTCATATATATATACCCATTTATAAATACACATATATACATATATATATATACACATATATATATAACGATGTATATACAGACACATATATATATACACACATATATATATACACACATATATATATACACACATATATATATACACACATATATATATACACACATATATATATACACACATATATATACCTGCAATTTTAATAACATATTTCTTTATATATATATATATATATATATATATATATATATATATATTTTTGAGAAATAAAAGTTTTGCAGATGGAATAACATCTAGATGTAAACTAATATATATAATGAGCATAATAATATTCCGTTGAACATTAATTAAAGTAAAGTGTATATAAACTATATGTTTATAACAAAAATTTCTATAATAAACAGTATATTATTTAAGACACATTGTTAATACTCGAATGTAGAGTATATAATTTTGATCTATCTAATGTAATATAAAGTAGTATGTGAATTTATAATTACTAGGAGACATGAATTGAGATGTTTCCATGTTTAAGGAAGAATAGTCTAAATAACTTGATAATTGATTGATTCTTACCTAGGTCAGAGATAGTTGGAATTAATTCATGGTTCTTAGTAACATCATTAAATTTATTTCTAATAACACTTATGGGGTGCTTGTGAAAGTATTCCACCTATTTTAATAAAGAAAATGTGTGTATTTATTACGGCTTCACCCGGAGGAGGCTCTATATCAATTTTCTACTGAATAAATATCTAATTGTTGAAATACCTCATCAATTAGGTTTTTTAAGTTTCTATTAAAAATCCAAAATCAACTATGATCAATATTACCGAAATAATTTGTTATATTTTTTACTCATTTAATTACATTCGATTACAAGATAAGTTATTTTTCAAAAAAAAAACCGTAAATTAATTTTATATATTTAACTCCCCTCTCATGTAAGTTAGAAAAATATATAAGAATGATTAAATATTCCATTCAGATAAAATTTCAGTTAAATCACAACTTGTAGAAGGATATTCAATTACTTCAATTCTTTTGATCGTCGATATCCGTGGTTTTCGAGTCAAAACCACTAAGGCTCTTTTTGTACAGGATCGGGGATTTATCAAAACGGCATGATTAAGTTCAAAGTCTGATTACATCAATAAAAGCAAAAATTCTAGTTTACCAGGATGGGTTACATCCTTTAATTCTTCTTGCAATCTAAAAAACTTGAGTTATCAGTGTAAATTTTTTACTCAGACGTTTCACAGTGATACAAAAATACCAAGCGGCCATTGTTAGTCAACATTATTGATGAAAGGTTTAATAGATTTCTGTGCGTAATTTAAGTTTACTAGTTTATTTACTTTATCAATATTTTCATATCTGTTACTGAATAATGAGCCAACTTGTAGTTATTTTTATTTTTTTCAAACTTTCTTGCTGTTGCTCGCATACCTATGTGTATATATATTATTACATCTATATATATTATAATATATATATATATATACATATATATATATATATATATATTGATATATATATTAATATTAATATATATAACCATAGATATGCATATATAGATATGAATTTTTGTTCCAGCATATTATAAAGCAGGATTTATAATTATCTATACTTATTGTTAATAAACTATTAATTTATTTTATTTCAAATAGTTTATGGTTTGTATAAAGCCATATTATACTACCAAATTAGACTAATATATACCGTAAGGAGGATCAGTAATTATGGCATCAAAAAATCCGTGATAATATTTGTTATTATGCGCAAACATAGAAGTCTAATTAAATAGTATCAAATGCAATATAAATACCAATTCATCCAACGGTATACGAACAATCTCAGGTTTGCTTAATGAATAGTATAGAAAATTTGAAAATATATTAGTAGCTAAAATTAATAATTTACTAAAGAATTAAAATACTTCAAAATTTTTTAATTATTATATATATAAAATATAATATATTTATTATATACATATAATATATATATAATATATATATAATATATATATATAATATATATATAATTTATATATAATATATATATATAATATATATAATTTATCTATAATATATATATAATATATTATATATAAATATATAGTATATACATAATATATATGAATATATATATATAAGATGTATCTAATATATGTAATATATATATAATATAATCTACAATTTATATATTATATATAATGTATATTATATATATATTGTAGATTACATATACATAACATATGAAAACACTTAAATATATATATATATATTTTTATTGAAATTACATGCAAAATAGTATTAAGATAAATTAACACGTATATTTGCACATATTTATAGGCCCATACAGATATATGTAATATTTATAATTCACAACGTTACAGCAAGTGCCTTTAATAAAGACAACACAGTTTATAGTAATTTTCTTACGGATTTTTTCCGTTTTGACACTTTTATTTTGATGAGATACTCCTAACCCTTTAAGAACACGCATGTCCAAGTCAGAGCCGAAAGTTTTAGCGCTGAAATAAAATGACAGTAGTTTTTTATTACCCCAACGCAGCGGCAGTAATCATTATACTACCAGTGCCACAAAATGGATCATAAACGTTCATGTTTGGTCGTACCATCGCCTTCATTGTATACAAATGTTTTCAGTTTTTACAGCATTGTTCATTAAATAAGCTAATTCTGGAGTTAACGTTGTGGGGCCCAATATAGGTCTAAAAAATTGTATATTCAACTATAATAACAAATTTATTATTATCAGTAATTAAGTATATCCTTACATTATTACATATAATTATATAAGCAATGACTATTATATTTATATATATATATTTATTTATATATGCATTGAGTATTATATATATATGCAATGAATATTACATATATATATGCAATGAGTAATATTTATATATACATGTATATTTGTATTCATATATGCGTTGGGTATTACATATATATAAGCAATGAATATTATATATGCACTGAGTATCACATATATATACAATGAGTAATATATATATATAGGAAAAGAATATAAATATATATAAATACATATATATAAAATGATTACAACTTATACATGTATATATATATATATGTATATCTAAATTCATTTATGTGTTGAGTATTAAATATATATATGCAATGAGTATTATATACAGATCTATAATTATATATGCTCTGAGTATTACATATATATATACACGTATATTTATATTTATATATGCACTGAGTATTACATATATAGATGCAATGAGTAATATATAGATATGTACATAGAAAAAAAATATACATATATATAAATACATATATATGCAATGATTTTAATTTATATATATATATATATATATGTGTAGAAATTGCTAACGCTTTATTAATGTATACTTTTCAATATATTTTATGCAACATATATATTAATTCGTACTAAAATATTAAAATAAAAATAATTATGTCAACAGAGACATTGATATAAATACTATGTTTCGTAGGTTACCTTTTATCTAGGCTATAGTCTTTAATTATAGGCAAATTATTATATTTATGTCCTTTCTAAATAACATTTTGTTATTTAATTAAATTACAATCTCCCCTATTAATACAATATCCTGCCGACTGACATTATTACAGCTGTGAAATATCTGGTAAATAATAAATATTATAATTCATACAGAAACCAGCCCAATAGTAATGTCAGGATTAACTAAAGCTACTTTATTGGAAGGTTTCGTTAGAAATTTGAAGGTTTTACATATATCAATTAATTTGTCACCTTGTATTTTTCCGTTACGGGCTACATGTATAAATCTAAATGTTGCATTTTCGGGTATATAATCTATGTTTGAATTTTTTAAAGCGGATCTCAGTAGGGCGAAACTTGAATGAGCTTTCCAAATCTGAGTACAACGTCCATGTAAATATATATATTTTAAGTTATATTTCTAAAAAAAAAAAAAAAACTATTTTTATTACAACGCATGTCTAAAATATGTGAAAATAACATGCAAATCTTACAACAATAATCTAAAGCAGTTGTAGCTATATACCAAGCCAAAAATAAATAATATTATGGTATATACACTATATAATTATAAATACAGATATATTTAAATTGATGCTTGGTATAACTAATAATAATCAATAATATAGAACAAATTAAAACACTTTGTTGCTCAGTAAGAGGGTTTTTTTTTTTTCTGCGGGTGCTAACTTAACTAATTCATTATCTATTTTGATGTATTTTAAAAAAAAAAGGACTTAAATTGTTGCTATTTTAGCTGTATAAAACATCTATTCTTTGTAATTATGATTTAGTTAAAATTAAGAAAACTTATTAATGTTATTTACCATATATAATGATTATATTGTATTTTAACTAATGACTTAATATCTTTTTTTATTTCTTAAAGAGCTTTTTTTTTTTAATAATTTACATAAGGCTGCATATAAACTATTAAAAAAAAAAGTAAAACTATATACTTTAATAATCATGCTTGTAAAGCGGGATCGTTCCATAATTCTGTCTATTAAATAGTCTGTATTTTCTTCAGGGAGCTTAACATAAACATGAAATGGATTGTCAGGGGCTTCATTAATGTCTAAATGATCACAAAACTTTTTTGTTAGAATTTGAGGGTGATACTGCCAGAAACTACTCAGGGAAATATTTAGCATCAAAGCGATCGTCGTTAATTCTACAAAACGATAGTTTGAGAATTCTTGACATCTTTTAAAAATAATTAAGTGAGTAGCAGTCATCCCTTCAGCTGTTAGTACAGTAGAAAAAAACCTCATTTTCTAAATATCTTGAATCGTCTCTGTATTAGAAAAAAAAAAAATCATTATTGAAAATATAAAAAAAAAAAGTAAACATTTCGTCTTCATTACATGCATGAAGTTTATCAAAAAGTATGGTATATTTATTTTTATTGTTTAGAAAAATAACGGTATTTTATCACTTTAATTAGATTATTCTTCTTTCGTATTATTATTCTTTATATATAATAATCTTTAAAAATGAAATATATTGTTAACTATTAAAAAATGAAGTGCAAGTACATATATGTTATGTATGAGTATTTATAATTACAAATAATTTTTAATTTACTGCTTATAGAGAACATTTTTTTCAGGGTTATCAGTCAACTTGATACCTTTTATTTATAAGGTTTATGTTAAGCTAACCTTCACTCAAAATAAACGTACAATAAATCATATGTTTTTTTTTTTTTTTTTTATTTTGAAAAGATAGTATAGTTAGTCTTAACTGTAATAATTAAGAACTCAAATAACTTAAAGCACAAATCCTCTAAATCTTTGAAACTAGTAATTCATGCAAATATAAATTTCGTTTATAACCAATTATTATATTACTATCACAGATACTTTGTAGATACAGTATTAGAAAAAGAAATATAAAAATCGCCATTTTCTGAAAAAATGTATATATATGTATGTATGCATGTTTTTTTTTTTTTTTTTATATGTGTATCTATACGGATATATAAGTAGAGATATTTGGATATTTTCCTTTTTGAGGAAATGTTCACTATTATATGTGAAAACGATACAATTAATTATAATTAACATATATAAGGCCGAATTATCAAGATTATGGATATATATACAGCTATGTAATTATAATTATCATAGTATTATTATATTTGGTCAATATACCATTAGTATAGTAAAGTACATTAATGTATTATATAACAATGTGGACTATTATAAAATATAAACGTTAAAAAAATACAATCATATAAAATGCACTATTGCATGTAAATAAGAGTGTAAAATGTCAAAAAATGAAAGCTCAAAGAAGGTAATTTTATTTATTTTGCTTTAATCTATTTAAGAATTCCACGAGGCCAGTTGTGACCGAATGCATAAAAGAATTTCCTATTATTCAGCAAGTCGAAAATGTAACAGAAGTTTTAGATCCTCAATATTTGACTCGTTGGGTCCCGAAGCCATGTTATGACATTGTCGAGCGTATTATTGAAGTTCCCAAACCTACACTCGAAGAAAAAATAATTGAAGTACCCGAAATTGAATTTGTAGAGGAATTTGTTGAGATTCCGCAATATGTATACAAAGAAAAACTTATAGAGGTACCTAGAGTTATATTGCAAGAAAGGATAATTCCTATACCCAAACACATTGTTGAGGAAAAAGTTATTGAAAAAAGTCCATTTGAAATGAACCAAGTAATTAAAACTATACAATAAAATAGTAATAAAAAAAAAAAATACTTAAATTTGTTTATATATAATAAATTAATACTCCTTATTTAATATAATGCGGTTTTCAAATAAAAAAAAAGTGCTAAAGTATTGTAATAGACGTATATTAAAAAAAAAAAAAAAAAGTTAATATTATATATATAGCATATAACAGTAAATTAATGCAGATGTTTGCTCTTGAATTTCCTGTTAATAATCAAATAATCGTAACTCCACCACCAATACCCATTCAGCCACTAAGTTTTAAGAGTCCTGCTGTTCAAAAGGAGAACATTTTCCAGGAACCGGTTCCATCTCATAAAACGTCACCTTTACCACAGCAGCCATTATTTCAACAACCTTTGATTCAACAGCCTCCTCCTTATTTTCCACAATTTCCTCCCTACTATTGTCAGCAGCCATCTATTCAACAAACAACTCCTTCATATGTTGAAGAATCACATATATATGAGCCGCAACCTTTATTGATGTCACAACCTGTCTCACCTCAAACTAACTTTCAACAACAGCATATACCTCCACATGGGGGAGTGAAACCTGTATATTCTAATGAAGCTTCTCCACATCCTTTTTATGCGCCTCAGGAATATATTCCAGCAAATCAGTTTCCTCCTCCTCCTCCCTGTGTATACACACCTACCATACCCACGCAAGGTTCGAAGTTTAATAATTAAATCTCAAATAAATGTAGCTGCTTAAAAAAAAAAAAAAAAAAAAAACAATATAAGAATATTTTACTATAAATATGCATTAATAAATTCAAATATACTGTAAAAAAATATATTCAAAAACTTGCTTTATCTTATATGTATATTTAGCCAGTATACATATTGCTATATGAATTGTTATATAAAGCATATATATACATGGTTTCTGTCATATATATATGTTTATAAGAAATTATACATGATCAGTATCAATCAGTTCAGAAAAGTATATAGACTATTCCCAAACAAAACTTATAAAATTTTAGTGGCGCCCGCATACCCCGTTTCTTATTCAAATATAAAACCTCCATATTATGCACTACCGTATAATTTGTTTCAAAATGACTAATTTTCAGGAACTACCCAGTTCCTCAGTCATACTGTATGCCGTTAATCACTGACCCTGTTGTTCTCCCGTTTCCACATCCTGTGAGCAGTAAAATTACGAGAAGAAAGGTGAAATTTTGCCATGTCTAAACTAATTTTAGAAAAAGAATTGATCATTATATCTTTTTTTATGTAAAAAAAAAAAAAAAGTGTAACTTATACATGGACTTAGGGTTCTTTTTTTCAATTAATCAATTACTTGTAGCATATTGAGATGTGAAATTTGATATTAACTGTACAGGGTGAGAAACTACTATTGACTTGTGTCTTAAGCGGTCTACAATAATTCATGTTATACATTTAATATCAACAAGATAATATATAATATATATATATGTATATATATATTTAAATTATTTTTTTTTTTTTTTTTTTTTTTACATTTATAACTTACTGCTTTAAAACATGTTTATTTTTATATATAAATTACATAAGAATATTTTAATATATAATTTATATCGATTATATAAATTATATGTCAATCTATAATATATATATATATATATGAAGTATAAACCTAAAAAGTTGTAGTGGAAAATAATTTATGCACTATAATATTTACTTCTGTGAAATACTTGAGATTTGTAAAGAGTTTCAAGCTTTTTTACTCTATAATTTCTTTTTGGAACAATTTTTGGCTTGATTAAAGATGCGTTGGATTTGCGTATACGATTGTTTAATCTATGCTGCCGTCTGAATTGGATTTTGTAGCAAATAAAATAAATAAGTGATAAAAGGAGGATTCTGTCTACAGTTATTTCGATAATAATGTAAATGAGGAAAGTAAAGAGACTGATGCTCCATTTTTCGATGTAGTAGACTAAATAAAAAAATCCTTTTATTAATAAAAAGTTGTATGCTACGGTAAAACATATTTTGAGGACAGAGTATATATACAGGGAGTACGAAATAAATTTTTTTGTATAGTAACTTTGTAAATCTTGATGCAAGTATGTAAACTTTGATGACAAAATATCAAGGTTTAATATACCAATAATTTTCGATAACTTTTCTATTGAATCTCTTAGCCCGGTGTATATACTTGTAGTGAAAAAATATATCACAGAAATCACGCCTCCTATTATTGGCTTCTGAAATTGGATTCTATTTATTTCTTCCCTCAACCTTAGTCGCATCAAATGTCTTTTCTCTATCATACTTTCGGGAATAAATGAAGCTTTTTCTATCAATCGACTTTTTAGCGCAGCACACAATTCCGCTTTTGTCATCAAATGAAGAGGTTGAGATTCACTTGTTTTAGTCGTGTATCTCTCTCTACTACATAGGGATTTATAAGTAAGGGTTTCCTACACAATATATATATCCCTTATGTATACTTGTAGGCAGTAAAATTAAAGTATTATTTATATATATATATATATATGTATGTATATTTTTTCATCAATTAAATTATATTATATATATATATATGTATATATGTATGTGTATTTTTTTTTTATAGTATATTTTTATATACATATATATATATATATATATATATATATAAATGCATATATATTTTATCTTTTACTAATACATAACCTAATAGTATATATATAATATATATATATAGTAGACAGATAGTATGTATATAGTATATATATAGTATATAATATATAGTATATATATAGCATATAATATATAGTATATATATAGTATATAATATATAGTATATATATAGTCTATATATAGAATAAATATAGCATATATATTTTATACACATATTCTTAGTATATTATATATATAAAAAATAATATTATATATATTAAAAAAAATATATGTATATTTTTTTTTTATTACTACATAATGTATACATATACTTAACTTTTTCTTATTTATCACAGTATATATATATATATATATATATATATTTACATATGTATACATATATAATTTTTTTTTTCTATTAATACATAATGTATATATAGATTTTTTTTTTTTGTTATAATATATGTATATATATATATATATATGATATATGATATATGTACATATAATGCAATGTTTTATAACTATAGCATGTATATATATGTTAATAGCAAAATCTATCTGAAAGTGATAAAATAAAGTGTTCAATTTAAAATATAAACCTAGACATATTAGGATTACCCAAAGAACTATCTCGTCAGATTTCCCGTCAAGACATTTTTTTTCAACTTTGATCTGATTAAGAATGTCGTTGTAAAGGTGCTTTATGTAATTGAGCGTGTTGTATTTATTAAGCAAAAAGAATTGCTCGAAACGAATTATTTGATTATATTTCACTAAAAATTCGTTTGTTGTGTTCACAATTGTAGCTGTCAGTTTTTCTAAAGCTGTAATTCTGTCTAATAAATTAAGTAACGATGGACTGCTCTGCGAATTAACCGTTGGAGCATCTTTATTGTATTCGTTTATTTTAACTGAATCGAAACTAATTGTAGATATCGTTTTCGAGCTTAATATTGAATTTTCGAGCATAAAATCTTTCTCCATTCTTTCATCAAGATTCTTGGAATAGTCGAGTTGTAATATATTTTCTTTCATATGAAAGAGTTCTTCATTGCTACACTGTTCGCACGAGTTATCTAATTTTAAAAAATCAGTTTTAATTAAATTGCAATCCTTGTTTTTCCGAATATCTTTTTTTAATTTTGAGTCCAAACTGTTGAAGCCAATTATTAGTTATAAAAAATATAAGAATTATTAAATCAACAAATAAAATTACAAACAAAATTAGTGAGTATTTTATTTGATTACAATTCTATATTATACATGAATAAAAAATCCTATATGTATAGAAATTAATAGTCAATGCTGTATATATATACATAAGGATATTATAAAACAATAGTTTAATATATATATATATTAGTTTTATCCTATACCGTATATAAGCTACACATAAATATATTTTTTTATATATAGCTATAGCCCATCCAGTATATAAGTTATACTTAAATAGATATATATATATATATATATATATAATAAAGCCAATCCTATATATAATATATATGTATATATATAGTTTTATCTTATACCGTATATAAGCTACACATAAATATATACTTATATATATATAGCTATAGCCCATCCAGTATATAAGTTATACTAAAATAGATATATATAGCCAATCCCGTATATGATATATATATATATATACATATATATTTATATATTTATTTAGTAATTACCTAAGGATAAATAAGTTATATATATGCAAACATGTTTATATTTATTTATATACTATTATGAACGCATACCTTTCAAGAATATCTGATCCAAAAACCTGGAATCTGGTCAAAGTACAGTACTTGTGTTTTCGGTTAGGTTCATTATTAATCAAATTGACTTTCATAAACCTAGATAAAATTATTTTGGTGTGGAAGAAAAACACTAATACCTTATCCAGCAAGAATATGAACCAACTTTTGTACAAGCAGTTTCCAAAGAAAAATAATCACACGACCGGTCTGCATCCGGTACCAATACTGCGAGCAATTCCCAGTTATTGCTTGGATATATATTGCTTCCATATATTTCAATAAGTCTAATAATAAAGCAAAATTTCTACTGAACAAATCAATTCTTTACAGGTACGTGCTACTATTGTACTTCTCGTTATTAAAAACATGTGTACAACTTTTCATACTATATATATAATACAATATTTTAGCTTATAAAGAAGTCAATGATTTATTAGGGAAAAATTTTTTTGGCATATATTATCTAACCGTACCACACATAAATTCTTTAATATGTGTATATCTCATTTTGCTATATACTTATATATATGTATATAGATATATACATATATATATACATAAATATATACATATATATACATATATATACATATATATACATATATATACATATATATACATATATATACATATATATACATATATATACATATATATACATATATATACATATATATACATATATATAATTATATATACATATATATACATTTATATATATAGTACTTATTTATATAGATACATATATAAATACATAAGAAAGATATTGTTTAATATAATTACTGAAATGTTGAAGAATATGCTTCGTGGACAGAAATTGCAACTGCTCGTAAATTAATTTGAGTATTTAATGCAATAATGTACCTAGATTCACATTATGCTCAAGATTACCTACCATGCTGTTTCTGAACAAGGAACTAACATATAACTATCAAGATCTCTTTTCTATAAAAAATATCATATTTTTTATTAGCTACCAAAAAATCATTATTGTGTTAATATTATTATTATTATATATATATATATATATATATATATACCTACGGGTATAATTTATACTGATAATTAAGCGCTATATTATATTTATATATGATAATAATTCCATTTATTACAAATATATATATATATATATATCTATATCTATATATTATATCTTTTTTTTTTTTGTCGAAAATAATACCTGGATTGCATTAACATGCTGTATAGCTGGAGATGCTGCAACAATCCGTGCTCCAGCATTTAAACCCGCAAAATCAAACTTATGCTTAGCATCTGGTGGATATTTAGATCCTGTAACGTAATATGAAGTAGAAACAAGAGAAGGAGATGGAGAAGAAGATTTATGACTTGAATAAGTCGAAATGTATTTAGGGTTCCCAGTAAAAACCCAGAATAGCAAATAGCCCAGGGAAGTACTTAAAGTGCGTACATGAAAAATAATCGGCTGTAAAACAATCTTTTGGAATGAATTATTTAATTCAATAATCGTGTATTTATTAGGCTTATAAGAGTCGTATAAATTGGAGAAGTAACTATAAGGGTATTTTTGATACAAGGAGTCTTTTAAGTGAAGAATATCAGTATTTTTCCGTTCACATACATCTAAAGGGGGATTTACACGAGATATTTCTTCATTAGTGCATATTCCATTATACGGGTTGTCCCAATATAATTTATTTTCACACTTATTGCATTCTAATAATGTTATAAAAAATGAAAATATAATTAATATTTGCATTGTAAATATTCATTTTGCCCGCTCACCTTTACAATATCTGTGTGCTCCTAAATATTTTCATGGCTGATTTAAATGTAAGTTAATATATGTATACATTTTATTTTTTTATAGAATATTGACGTAACTACTTTAAATACCTTATCCCCTGAAATTATCAGCCGTCAAGCTACAATCAATTTTGGTATCATGCATAAATTTATCTGATTTCATATCTTGCAAATTATTCTTATAATATATTTAAAAAATATATTAAAGATCATAACTTTACAATAATTCAAAAAAAAACTAAAATATGTTTGATACTCACGCTTTTCATAAAAAAATAATATCATAATTTCTTATTTAATATATATATATATATATATATATATATATATGAAAGTTCTCATTTTATTAATCTATTGCTTTTTTTATATTATTATACGATTTAAATAGAATAAATATATAAATATAAATACTAAGAAAACATGATATATGCAATTTCATATTTCTTATATATATATATATATTTATATATACATATCTGATTATATTCAATATATAATCAAATATATATATTTTGTATATATAATTTATATACATTTTTAATTTATTTTTAATATAAATATATATTTTTATTTAAATAGTGATTTATAAATGAAATATAGTTTATATTGATAGGAACCATCGGTCACGTCGCCCACGGTAAATCAACAGTTGTACGATCCATCTCTGGTGTCCACACAGTCCGTTTTAAAAATGAAAAAGAAAGAAATATTACAATAAAATTGGGGTACTTATAATTGACTATAAATCTTATAATTAGTGTGAAAAATATTTGGTCGTAGTTTGATAAGTTACTATACATATAATAACTGGTACAATAGTATGACTGTCATATGATAAATAAGTACATTTTGTCTAAAAAATCTTGTTAATTATTTCTTTTATTTAAAAGCAACTAATTGCTTTTGATTTCTAATTATAATTTATATGTACATATATAAACATATATATACATATATATACACATATATACATATATATACATATATATACATATATATACATATATATACATATATATACATATATATACATATATGTACATATATATACATATATATACATATATATACATATATATACATATATATACATATATATACATATATATACATATATATACATGTATATACATATATATACATATATATACATATATATACATATATA